>AYEL01089895.1:0-23976 GCA_000484575.1 Olivierus martensii | reverse complement strand
TATAATTAATATCAATAACAAATACACAAAAGAAGGATATTAATAAATTCCAAAATTTATATTCCTTTATATATGACTAATTCACAATTCGAACTACAAAATACAAATAAAATATACATCACTTATTCTTAATGTATGATTTGAGGAAACATAAGCAATCAATGCTCTTATCGCTCAGTCTAGTTCTTAGCTTTGTTAATAAACAAATCTTAATTACTAAAAAGAAGCACTACTCAGCAGGTGCAAAGCAATTAACCTTTAATGCTAACGTTTTCGATGTTTTCACATCATCATCTGGCATAAAAACAGAACATAATAGACTTTTTAAAAATATTTAAAACAAGTTGAATATACGTTTTTAAGAACGATGCAAGTTACCATAGTAACCATTAAACGGTAAACAAATACGTAATTTAGGGAGTACAATGTAAAATAAAATTAAATTAAATACAATTAAATTATATAAAAAATAAACTGTACATAAATACGGAAAAAACATAACATAATCTTATAAAAATAAGTCCATTTTTTTCAGACTATGGAGAACACCAGTCTGAAAAAAATGTGAAAAAAATGTTAAAAAAATGACGTATGATAACCGGCTCATACGTCAGGAAACCGACGTATGAGCCGGTTATCATACCAAGGTGGTCCCCCGATCCGTTAGCTTATAAAGCTTCTGCATTTAGATTTTACTTTAAGAGAGCAGTTATATGTAGATACAGAAATGTACCCATGCCGTCTCTAGTAGGTCAAAGCTGAAAGGGTTAAACTTATTATCCTAATATAACGTTATTTCAAATTTCTATTTTTAGTCATAAGATATTTCCAAGCACCTGAAACAATTTTAATTTGCAATAGATGTTCATACAACTTTATGCAGCTAAACAAGCTAAAAAAGAATTTTATGCCAGCATATAAGTCATTGAAATATGCTATAGAAGAATTACCTAAATGCAGCTGGCCAAGCTCAAAATTATATAGTTGGTGTTCACTTAGTGAAAATGAATATAGAATACAATATTTAATTTTTAATTAATATTTTATGTTGTTTTTTTTATGCATTTTTTCCAAAATAATTGAGTGAAGCTAATGCTGTATGGCCAATGTTTGCTAGAAAATTATAATTATTGAATCAATTTATGAAAAAAAAAATCTGCAAATACAAAGTAAAATAATTCAAATTTCCTCTAAAAGCATTTTTATGCAAAGAGTGAAGAAAGTAATTTTTAAAAATAAACGAAGTCATAAAAAATTACAATGAATATTTTTTTAAGTTTATTTGCAATATTTACAAAAAAAAATCAATAGAAAGTCGAATTAAATTTTTTTAAATAATAGTTATTAATGAAAAAAAAATTAAAAACAATTTTAATTTGCAATAGATGTTCATACAACTTTATGCAGCTAAACAAGCTAAAAAGAATTTTATGCCAGCATATAAGTGATTGAAATATGCTATAGAAGAATTACCTAAATGCAGCTGGCCAAGCTGAAAAAGAATTTTATTCTAGGTTAGAATATTTTATAGCTATACAATATTCTAATGTAAAATAAAATTTTCTTAATTTGGTCAATTGTATTTCGTACACCATATTTCAATGGTTTATATGTTCTCTAAACTCCCATGAATTATCCCTGTATAAATTTTCAACTTCATGTAGCCTTATAGAGAAATCAAATATTGAAGGATTTTTGATATTTTTAGTATTGTATTACTTTTTCTTTCTTGTTCAATAATTGTAGTTTTTGTAAGAAATGTCTGATCAAACAGAACTGCTATTAGAACCACTGATATTATGATATTCTTTGATAAGAAACGCACTAAAACCATGTAGAATATTGATTAAAATTTAATAAAAAATAATTTGTCAATTATGTATATTCTGTATTCATTTTCCTATGTTTGCTTATCTATTTGTTATTATTACATATCTAGAAAACTCTACTCTATCTCATCCATAAATGCTTATACTACCTGTTCATAAGAAATTATGTAAAAAAGAAATAAATTTTCATTGACTATTATTTATTTATTTATTAAACAATTGAAGCACAACTTTTTGCAAAAATATAACATAAAATTTTTCATTTAATTGGCATTTTTATTTTAAAACTAATGTAGTTATTTTCCTGAATTTTTATTTAATTACAAAATTCCTTTCTTTGATTAAATTATATTAATAAATAAGTGATCGTTATACATTAAATTGTCTTTGTGAACAAGATTTATTTACTTAGGAAAGGCCAGATAATATTTGATAAATAATAAAAAAGTGAAAAGCAACTTACTGATTTCATAGCATCAACAATCTGCTTTCCTTGTGCCCAAGTGTTTTTGGCATAACAAGTTCTTGGCATCGGATTTGGTCGAAAATAAGGACCAAGTTTTGTTAAAGCAGACGCAAAATAAAAAACTGCATCATATATAAGTGCAAATTGTGTCTGAAAATTAAAATAAATTTTATTTTCTTAATTATTACATAAATTACTTTTAGTAACTACAATAAGTTCAAATCATTTCACTAGATAATATTAATTACAGTATTAGATCCTGAAGAAGAAATCAATGAAAGCCATTAAATATCCTTTTAATGTGATCAATTTATACTAATGTCACCATAATTATATCCAATTTATTTTAGTCTTATTATAATGTGATACAATTCGACTATTTTTTCTTATTTTCCATAAGCCATTTTTATTTATGTCAGAAAGTTAAAATTTGCATAACAAATAATAACGATTATTTAGTAGTTAAAAGGAGTAGGTCTATATACTTATAAGTAAATTCGAAAGATTTTATACATGATAAGCTCAAAAATGAATTTTTCAAAATAGCTTAAATTGTCGATATCAAGTTTTGTTAGTATCCTATATTGAAAATAAGAAAAATTTCTTTTATCAAGAATGAAACATATAACTTTGAAGAAGCTAGTCTGAAAAGTTTGCATATTCTGAACGCTGAATAAGCATATCTATTTAAGAATATTTAATTATCCATTTTGATAGCTCACTTGAATAGCACCACTGCTTGATAACTGACAAGGATTAAAAGCGAAAAAAAAGAGAAAATCGTAAAATTCAGAATCAATGAAACTTTTATGTTTCATTGATTCTGAATTTTACGATTTTCTCTTTTTTTTATATATAACGAATTTTACGAATTTTCTCTTTATATATAAAACATAATTTTTAATATAAAAACATTAAAAAATAATTCTTCAAAGCATAATTTATGTTTATTTTATGTATAAGTTTAGAAGCTTCAGAAAGAGGGAGGATTCTCTTTTCTATTTCTTCTTTTCTATTTCTTCTTTAGGATCCGCCAGATGGTAAAGAATGCTTAACAACACTACCAGCTGACTTTATGGACTGATCAAAGGATTTTTAATAAAATTCTTACTTTTAATTTTTTTATGCAAATTTCGATTAATGATTTTTTTTTGTTAAAATTATATCTTTAATTATTTTCAGATTTTTATGCTAATCATATATATTTTTTTAATTATACTATACGAATATTTTTCACATGAAAGTCAACATATATTGTGTATACATTTTACATTTTATATTAAAGTTTTCTTAATACAAAATCTAAAGGTGTAAAATTATCATCAGTATTTAGAAAGAGAGAGATTATTTTCTATGATTTAGTAAATAATCTGGATTTTCTTAGAAATATTATTGCTATCCATGTTGAATTAAGAAATATTTTAAATACTTAACTTTCTACTCAAATATACAAGTTTATAATAGAAATGACATTTTTAAAAATATAAAAAAAGAAATAAGATCATATTTTAATGACACAGACTATCATTTGCAGACCATAAATATATCCCCAATCCGAAGATAATAAAATATTTGAATAGGAATATAATATGAGTTTAACATTAAAAAAAGTGTTTTTCCGATTTTGGATTTTCCCGAATTTTGAATACATGATATAGTGAAATTGAAGAGAACTTAGAGAAATAAGGAAAAAATTCAGATTATCAGAAAAATTACTTTAATTCGGCATAAATGCAAAAAATAATGTAAATATGTATATACAGTATATTGTAAGGATCCGAAGAGCCCCCGGTGATTTTTGTAATTGTAAAATTTAAAATATTAATTCAAATTGTAATTTAACAAAAAACTAAGCAATTTAATGATAAAGAATTAATCATAACAAAAACGGAACAATTCGATAGTTCCGCGTCTTTAGCTCGTGGGAACCATTTCAATGTTGATTATTCACTTCCGCGACCAAAGATGTAATAAAAGCAACGAATTCCTGGTCAGAGGAGAGGAGCAGTCAGCAGAGAACTAGAAGAGAGAGAAGTTCAAAAGACAAAAGTAACGACATCATCAAAAAAATGTAAAGTTAACGAAAAACGAAGTCGTCCCGTCGGGACGACACCCGACAAGACGGAGAAAATGAAGATGGCGATGACAGCCGGTAGCGAACGAAGAACGGAAGCGATGGACAATGATCCCTTTGGTGAACTGTTTTAGTGGATTATTAAAAAAGAACTGAAGAACTTTCGAACAGTTAGTGTCAGTGCCAAATTAGCATTACAGCAAGATGGTGTAATAACGATCTCTCTCTCTCCCAGGTATGTGCGCGGATTGACGAACTCTCTCGAAAATGGTTTAACGAATCAATTTATTGTATTGTTTTAATTCAGATCATCGCTTTGCTTTTGTTAATCGCTTTACGCTTTTTATAGTATTAATTAAATTTTTGCTATTTTTTTTATAAATTTGTCATTCGAGTCAATTCCTAATCCCGGACCTCGGCGTCACGGATCCGCGCGCAAACGCGACGACGCGGTCAAATCCCGACAATTTTAACAGCGCATACCCCCCGCGGGCCTCACAATATATATATACTGTATATATGTTTATCTATCTTTGAAAGAATCTTATCACTAACAGTGGTAATGGATAAGATTATTTGACACTTTAATGTCAATTGTCTGACTTTATTAAATATTTTTGACATTTTTAAACGATATATAAACAAAATAACAGAAAATAAGTAGTCACATTCATTCGCACTGACAATGATTCATGATTTATTGAATCGCAATAGTGGGCAACACTAATCCCTCATCTTTCATGGCACAACCGCACAAACATTGTGACCATAATAATATTCGAAAGAGTTCTCTGCTAAGAAACCAAAGTTAAGGATTTCTGAACTCAACCTGTATTAATATTCGATTGATTACAATTAGACTACAGTATCACTTACTGTAATGTTCTTTTAATCATTTTTTAAATTCGTTTTCTTCAGCCAATAAAATTCCATATATCTTAAATTTATTTTGATGTTATAAATAGTTTTTAAAAGTTTAAAAATTTCTAATTTTTATATCAGGTCATCCAAAAGTAATGACTTTTTTTATACTGCATTTGTTCAAATATGTTTCAACTTGTCTAAACATGAATTTTTAAAGCTTTCATAACGTTGGAAGAATATTATTGATTTAAATGGAGAATATATACTTAATTAAATTAGCAAGTGATTTATCTTTATATCCTTTCAATATTCCTGATATTCAGGTATTAAAAAGCTTGTTAATTAATGGGAAAACATTCAAAATATCTCAATTCGTTCGAATTAAACTAATATTAATTTCAATAATATAAAACTTTTATTAAGTACATTATATAGCATTATATATTTTTTGTGATATGTAAGATACTCACATTATTCAAATAAGGATCAATTGCTTCTTTCAGACCAATATGAGCGATTTCTGTTTGCAATTCTTGTTCAATTACTTGATATTGAGGAAGACTATTATTTACTACTTGAAACATAGTAATGTTGCAATATTTATCGGCAAATTTATGAAAATCCAATGTGTGAACATCCTGTCAACAAAAGATAAAGGAATGGAACACAAGAAAATTAAATAAATATTGATTACAATTAATTTACCTACCAGTGATGTGAAGAAATAATTGTTATACATACCAATCATACCCAATTCATTTGCCTTCCAATATAATTAATATGTTTCATTAATTAAATCAAAAATATATTTTAAATTAGACAATGAAAATAAAATGTTTTTATAATTATTTTTAACATTCACCTTATCCAGTGCATAAATTACATCTTCAGTAGGAATATCAATCACATAGTTTTTAATATTCTGCTTTTTAGTTTCTTTAAATATCTTTTTAAATTCTTCACGATGTTCTATTTGTATTGTTCTGATGTTGACATTGCCTTGAAATTTCTTTTCAGTTAGCAATGCATTCAGACGAATTAATGCTAAAATAATATAAAATTTTATTACTGAAAGAGATATTTAATTATAAAAATTAAGAATTTCTTTTGATATTAAAATGAGAATTATTTGATATAATTTATAATTTCTTATATACTGAAGTGAATGTTAAATATAATTGTCCTTTTTCTGTTATGTTGCTAGGTAAATAACATCAATACCAAACTATTAAAGAGCAAGAACATAATATCATCATAAATAATATAATAAAATATTTGAACAGGAATATAATATGAATTTAACATTAAAAAAGTTTTAATAATTTTTGAATGCTTTATTCATTTCTTGTTAATGTGGACATAAGCAGTCGTGTCAATTTTTATTTGAAACTTCTATGAAAATACATAATTTGTTTACCAATCGAAAGAAAAGGAAACTTAATGCAGTTTATTAAAGATATTAATTTATAGTGAAAATATATTTTAAAAATTCTGAACTGTTTACATTAAGACCCCGTTTAACGCGGGGAGACGAGATGTGAGGGGGCCACTTTTCTGGATCCTGTTTAACGCGTGGATATGCTCCGAGAAAACAAAGTTAAATGAAACAGCGTTAAACGAGGTCATTTTAACATGTAAATAATGAGAATAGGTGAAACAAGACGGTGAATAAAAAATATTTACATAGCATTTTTTTAATTTTATTTTGTAACATGTATTACTACTATTGTGTTACATTTTATATAGACATTTTTTATTGCTAATATCGATTTGTACTCAGAAATCATTCGTGAAAAAATTCTTAAAATTAGAAAATAAAAAGTTTTAAGAACACAAAGCAGTAATCAGATTTCAGTAAACTATGAATTATCAAAAAAATATCGATGAAAGAAAAAAGTTCTAACTTCAAGGAATTATAGTTTGAAGTGGCAGCATTCAGGTTAAAACTAAAATGGGATAATTGTTATTTTTATCATGGTAGCATTCGGGTTAAAACTAAAATGGGATAATTGCTATTTTTATTAGTAAGTAACATTGATGACCGATCATAAATATGAACTCTGACCGCAACAGACTTCATGTGTACTGCACTGCACTGATACAAATGCACTGTGAGACGGCATAGGAGTATCAATGTAACAAATTCCTGCAATTTCGAATTTATGTAAGAATAACGGTTTGAAAAACCATGATAAAGTGAATCAATAAAAATATAGAATTCGGAAAAAACTGCGTTATTTCGAAACAGCGTTAAGCGGGGTCTTACTGTACTTCAGCAGCTGCAGTTCAAGCTTCGACTGGAGATGAAAACTCTAAACCAGCGCTTCTCAAACTTTTTTCATTCATGACATCAATTCGAGCGCTTCTCAAACTTTTTTCATTCATGACCCCATTTTTCATTACTAGCTCTCAAACTTTTTTCATTCATCACCCCATTTTTCATTACGACATTTTTTGCCAACTTTTTTCATTCATGACCCCATTTTTCATTATGACATTTTTCCCGATCTCAAGTATTAAATATGAAATAAAACATACAGTATATAAGTCATTTACACACTTATTAAGATGAACACAATCAACCAATCACTACATCATTTATACACTTATTAAGATGAACACAATCAGCCAATTACTTTCGCGACCCCAGGTATTAAATATGAAATAAAACGTACAAGTATATTTACACACTTATTAAGATGAACACAATCAACCAACTACACTGAAAATTTATAACACACTTATTAAGATGAACACAATCAACCAACTACACTGAAAATTCATGTGTTGTCATACGTTAAATATTGGGCAAAGTATTAAATATGGAATAAAACATATAAGTATATAAATCATTTACTTCAAGATGAACACAATCAACCAACTACACTGAAAATTCATATGTTGTCATTCGTTATATATTGGGCGTTTGTGAAATTACATTGTAAACTAAAATTCAAGTATTTGAATTTAATTTTTGCGACCCCAGCATTTCACTTCGCGACTCCATTTGGGGTCGCGACCCATAGTTTGAGAAGCGCTGCTCTAAACAAATTACACAACTTTGCCATGAAAACATTCATGGCAAAGTATATTGATACTAGTATTTATCATTGTTTTCAATGCAAACTCTTAATTATCTATTTAAACAAGAAATAAAATTGTTAACAATTTAAAAATGTAGCAGTAAAATAAGTTTAAGTAGTATTGAAGTTATTGATTTTGTCAGTTTTCTAATAATATCCGATAAGTCGAATTGATTTAGTGATAAATAGAATTAAAAATTTGTGATATGTTAAGGATTGCGTGTTACATGAATGAAATTTTATATTTGCCCTATTCAAATTACTTGCAAAATATAGAAATCAAATAATTCGAACCAGATTAAATAGGTTAAAAATGTTAATATAGTAGGTTACTTATTTAACCAAAAAATTCCATATAAATTGAAAATCGCATAAATTAAAAGTGCTTAAAAATCGATATACAGTATATGAATATGCATATTGATAAACAAAATGACTGAATAAAATTTTTGTACTATAAGCATAGCTATGTTGTAAGTGATATTTTTGCAAAAAAAATAAATTGTTTGATAAATATTTTTATTACTACTGTATTTTATTGAAATTCAACACAAATAAAAAACTTGCAAATCCGCGTATCTCTGAAATCAATGAACTCAAAACTGCGTAGATAGATTATGTGTATTCAAAGAAAATAAATATTAAGCAAAAATTTTCAGCTAAAAACAGTTTTTCAAATAGACAATATTTTTAATTATCATTTTTATCTAATTTTGACGTGTTATATTTTAGAAAAATTAGGTTAGGTTAATATATTTAAGCCGCTATATCGCACAAGAGATATACTTTATCTGGAGGCTTCCACTTGTAGAGCCCATCACAGACATTTTAAAAAGAATATTACAATTTTTAAAACTAAAAAAATTTTTTCTCCTATATTATATCTAATAAGAACTACTTTTATTTAATTAGGTCAAATTAGATTTAATATAATTCATGATTTACCTTTAGGATCTTGATAAATAATAGCAAATGTTTTCCATTGTTTTGTTTCAATGAAATCTCTAAATGCTAATCCTTTTGTATCAGCATGAGGATGTAGAAAGACAGTAGTATTGCTTGGCTTCGTGCGGTATTCCCAACGATTTATAATAAGTGGAATCCCTGCAGATTCAGCCATTTCTTGCACAGCTGTTGTTGTTCGAACAGATTGCGGGCCGAAAATGGCCGATACGCCTTCACTTATCATCTCACATGCTAAGCAGAAATAAATAAATAATAATACAGAAATATAAGCAGAAATCAAAACGATAATAAAATTATTAACGATTTCTAACATAATTTTTATATTTTTAATAATTTTTTCAGGCTCATTTCTTTACCTTTCTTAGTAGAAAAGAATCCATCATTTTTCTTAAGTATGGCAATAGAAGTTTTCAGTTTCATGTTGGGAAGTAGAGTAGCATTCCTGTTTATTTGATCTACAGCTAATCTGAAAGGCCACTGAAGATATTCATAATGCTGTTCAAATATGGCACCTGATTCAATTATGTAAAAACATCATAAATACAATTAGTAAATTATTCCAAATTAAATAAATTATTAACAAGAAATATAAAAATTATAAGACAAATAGCTTTAAAAAGTTAAAATTCTAAATAAAATTTAAAAAAAGCTTTGATATTTAATATATTTTTTTCGTTTTAGTTGAAGTTAAGTAACATAATATTAGTAAAAATATTTCCAGAATGCATTTTGATTATTGATGATAAGCTTTTTTTTACTTTTAAAAAATATTAATTTATGCTATTTTATTTTTAACTCCATTTTCCATTTGGCAAGTGATTGCAAGGTTCAAGCTGTGATTGCTGTGGCAATCACAGCTTGAACCATTTAAGGCCCTATCTTGTGACTGCTCACATTTATGAATGGTCATCAGGCCGGTTATTAAAGGCAGGAATGGAGGAGTCGGACCTGTTATAAAAATTTTTTGTATGGGATCCGGATTCGATTCCGGATTCATTTGGTGGTGAACCAAAAGCATTTTCACATGGCAATCTTGCCAGATAATTAGACATAACCATTAATAATTTCAATTTGAAACAAAATTATCAAAATAATACTTTGTAAATTAATTGACTTTAATATGAGTATAATACAGTAATAAACGTAAGAATGGGAAAGGTTAATAATTTGACTAATTAGATTACTAGAAATTATTATTATAATTTTAATTTCAATTTTATAGTTAGTAACAATAACAGCGTTATATATATATATATATATAAACCTATATGACTTATAATATATACAGTATATAATTATAGCCTTATATTTGGTATTATGTTGTTGAAAATGATATAAGACAGACAACTTCCATAAAATACTGTACAAGTTATTAAAAAAAATTATTTATCAGCAACTCTCGATGTTGGTATTATGTTGTTGAAAATGATATAAGACAGACAACTTCCATAAAATACTGTACAAGAGTTATTAAAAAAAATTTATTTATCAGCAACTCTCGATATATAGTCAATTTAATAAGTCAAAAATGAGTAAAAACAGCACAAATTATAGTAAAGAAAGTTAAATAGAAATGAAATATTAATAATCTATTCAGAGGTGTAATGTTTAGTTTTATCATCGATGGTTTTTACAAACAAAACATTTTTCGGTAATTTTGTTTATAACGAAACTTGTATTATTGTATGTTTTTTTATGATTTCCATATCAAAATAAAATAAAAATGTGTGTAATTATGTTTTTGTTGTTATCACGATATCTGATATAGTTATTATCTGATTTGAACGAAACTAACTTAAGTATTAAAATAGAATAGTGGATCAAGTCTACAGAGAACGATTTTAAATAAGAAAAATTATAAAATGTTTCATCATAAAAATTACGAAATTTACATTATTGAAATTTGATCCATATCAAAATTATTAATATTTATTACTATTATTATTTTAATTTTTATTTGAGATTAAAAATTGAATTTTATTAATAGCATAAATACAAATATGCTTGCTGAATGGAATCTTCGATATTATTAGTGAGACTTATCTATCATAATGTTATCTTGATTTTGGCCATTGAATTTTATTAATAGCATAAATACAAATATGCTTGCTGAATGGAATCTTCGATATTGTTAGTGAGGCATATCTATCATAATGTTATCTTGATTTTGACAAATAAAATTGCTCAATTATGTTAAAATAATATCAGCAATGATGATTTTTTTTAATATTAATCTCATTAACGAAATAAAAGACAGCAATTTATAAAGCGCCATATTTTGTAGAATACAAATTAGATTCAATATTCAAATTGTTTAAAATTCATAGGAAAATTATTAATAATAATTCGACTTAATGGTTTGATTTTTATGAAATTTATTATCGGAATTTTTTCCGAAATCTGTCAATTAATTTACAATTTAAAATCAAATTATTGTAACAACACATTGTTGAAGAGCATCATTCAGGCTACCTTCAAGACATGATAAAAAGTGACTGATAAATTTTATGTGGTTTATCATTATCATTTAAATAAATATCAATGACAATGAATTCAAGAAATAACACTTCAAAAATATTATTAAACCGTTTACATTAATTACGTAATTCTTGTATTGCAGTGGTTCCAAACTTTGTGTCTGCGCTCCCCTTTTTTAATAAAAAATTGGTATGCCTCTCATTTTCATAACAGCCTAATTTTAAAAATACTTTTTACGTTTAATTTAATACAATTAAGCAATATACCAAACTTTGTATAAATAAAGTTCCTATACATAAAAAATATGTATTTATTATGGTGTGATAATTTTTAATACAATTAAACAAATCTTACAAAAAATGAAAAATAGAATACATGTTTAATACAACAAAATATTAAATGTGATGAATGGGCTGGTTTTTCAGCACAAATTCTGTCAAATTGGGGTATCCTTAAAGATATCGCTATTCGCAATTATTTTCAATCATTAAATGAGATTAATATTTTGTCTTTAAAACAGCTAGTAGAAAAGTTTCTGGGTACATGGATATATGTATTGTATTTATAACCCTTTTAATGATTTATTTTTTCGACACTGATTTGAATTTATTTTTTTGTTTGTCTCAAAAATAATGTTTTTGTTAATTCTTGCGCGCCCCTTGCAATAGACTAGCGCCCCACAGTTTGATAAACAAATGTATAACCATAAAAATAAGTGACACAAAAGGGAAAAGCATAAGAAAAAAAAAGGTGAAAATGAAGTAAAGAAGGTTAAAAAAGTGAAAAATAAAAAAAAAGGTGAAAATGAAGTAAAGAAGGTTAAAAAAGTGAAAAAAAAACATTTAAAAATACAGAATTGTCCTCAGAGGAAGAAGAAAACACTGAAGCCTGCATATTTTGTAACGAACTATATACACTTTCCAAATCAAAGAAAGGATAGATCCAGTGTTGCACGCGTCAAGAGTGGCCTCATGTAGCTTGTTCAAATACAGAGAGGAAGAGGATGGAACATGTTGCTAAAATAAGAAAAATAGTGTTTTTTTAATTCTTGTAAATAAAAATTTTGAAAACGTGGACTGTTACATGTATTCATATGGATACCCGATTTTATCCCACCCATGGGGCAAAACTGGGCATTTGCACTTTTTTTAAAAAACCTCACTATCTAAGGAACTTTTGACATAAAAGTCCATAGTCCTTGATAGATTAACAACTATTGAAGCCTAATAATATTATTTTAAAATTTTTTCTGTTCAAATTAAAAAATATGTGACTTAAAAATTAAGGTACCGGCTTTTCCCTAACAAAAGTCCATAGTCCTTGATAGATTAACAACTATTGAAGCCTAATAATATTATTTTAAAAATTTTTCTGTTCAAATTAAAAAATATGTGACTTCAAAATTAAGGTACCGGTTTTGCCCTATCTTCCCCTATTATTATTTATTCATAATAAATAATATTATATGTACTAAACATATATTAGTACACTAAAGAACATTTCAAAATACTGTACTGTATATAAAAATATTACATTATTACTCACTGCAGATAAATTATTTTCTTTACACAATAATTTTTCATAAACATTCAAATAATGTAGTTGTAATCTATAAAATATCATACAGAACTGTTTATTTTTTCTTACGTTCAGAAAATAAATTATTGCTTATTTTTATATTTTGGAAAGCTTTATGGTAATGAATTTTGCAAGATATTTTTGTGGTTTTAAAAAGTCTATTTTTATTATGGAAATATTTGTTTTGGTACCTCCCTAAATGTTAATATTGTACCATATTATTTTAACAGATTTTGCAAGATATTTTTGTGGTTTTAAAAAGTCTATTTTTATTATGGAAATATTTGTTTTGGACTCAAATAGATTTATTCAGGCAATGTCGGTAAATTAATAAACAAGATGAACTCATTTACAGGACCAAAACAATTTACTGTACTCAAAAAACTTACTTATGATTATTTTTTAATATAATTCCCTCCTTTTATAATCTTTGATGCAATGTAGTATGAGGAATTCAAATATTATATCAGTCATTTTAAGGTGGAGAGATAAAAAAATTCATAATTTCTTACGTGAGGATATATTCAATGCTTAAGTAAGATTTTTAAAACTATTCAATTTTAAAATTTAATTCTATCCCTAGGCCTGTTTGAATAATAGAACGTCGCAGCACAAGTTTGTTATATTTTGTAGCTTTTTGTTGCTCTTTAACATTAAAAAGCTAAATGTTAATACTGTACTATATTATTTTAACAGAGGAGGAAGTAGAGAAAATCTTTAAATAATTAAGAGGAAATAAGTTGCTTACGATTGCTTATATGGGAGAGGGAACTCTAAAATCATTAAATATGCTTTAATAATACTTGAATGTCCCTATTGATTTAGCAATACGGAGGCAAGAGTCAACGGTGTCGGTTCTTTAAAAGTTGAGGTATGGGATTTTGTGATAGCAGGACCCCCACTCAATAACCTAAGCGTTTAAACTCTCTAACTCAATAACTTAAGCTTTTAAACCCTCATAATTCAATGACCTAAGCGTTATAAAAAAATCGCATCTAGAGCTACCTACTGAGTGATGAATTGCTTAGAGTTAGAAAAATTTTGATACTTTGGATTATGTAAGAGTTGGATTGGTCAACATCCAAGGAAAAAATTTGTTTATTTGTTTTCATACAGAGAGCAAGTGCCTTGCATTAAATTATAAATAATTTTATCAATATTCTGAGGTATGGAATTCCATACCTGCAAAAATGTGAGGTATGGAGTCTTCCATACCTTCCATAGTGGAAACGATATCAGTAGCAAGAGAACTATATTATCCTATTGAAGAATAACTCTCAAGATACCGCTCCTATTCGACTAATTTCTGGCTGTGTAAAGAAATTATCAATAAAAAGATTTATCACTGTATACTTCTCTTCTTGGAAATGCTCTAAAGGACCGTATTAATCCCAAAAAGTAGTTATCTTAATCTTCCCTGCAAATGAGTATGATTAGATTTAACTTTTTCCAGTGGATAATAAAGTTGAAATGCTTTTGGACAATTGAAATTCAAATTCACAAGGAGCCGCTATTTTATTAAATTTTTGATTACTTATTACTGTTATCATATTAAAATATGCGACATTATATTGTAACTCTGTAAAAAAAAAGAAACCTGCCTTACTTCATCTTAATTACTGAGTTAATTCTTATATATAATTTAATTTTTTCCTATAATAATCACTCTCATGCTTTACCCGATTTTACTGTAAATCTATCATACTTGAACAAAACATCTACATAAATACATTTTATAAAGTTTATATCTAATTCAAGAAAAAATATAATGCAAAGATCATACAAAATTTCTTATGAACTGCTTTCTTATTCGGTTTCAGCATTTGATATCTTTAAGATTATTTCTGATTATTAATGAATAAATAATATGATATACTCGTAACTTTTAATCAATAAAATGTCCACAAAATGACAATTAAATAAGAATTTCTTCCTTAAATTTAAATAAAATTTACAACACTAAAAATATAAAAGAAATAAAACATTTTCATATTTTTAGCATTAAATTTAATTAAAGTGTTGCATTATAAACAAATTTTATAAAATCTGTTTTATCTATATGTAAATAAATTATATAATTCTCCTCATAATGATCTGAATATTAACTTCATAAAAACAATATAGAAATTTATCGGATATTCACTTTGCTTAGTTAATTAAATATTGTACTTTAATTAAAGAAGAACGAAATGTCGTATACAAAATATAACTACGTTGTTTGTTCTTGTTTCCAGCAGGATTGCATAGTCGGAGTCGGAGGTTTTTGGGCGGAGTCGGAATCGGAAAAAAACAACCGACTCCAGACTCCTTAGGTCCCAACTTACCTAGGGCTAGAGCTATATATATCGTTTCTAACTATTTAAGGTTAATGATAGTAAGTTATGAATAATATCAATTATCTAAACTTATGAAAAGGCCCTATAGTGTTATTAGTTAATTTATGCATCTCAACTCTAAGTGATAAATATTTGCCTTTTGGAGCCATATTTAGGCTATTTTATGGAAAGTGTTGTGGTCTAAGCCAAACTGAAACTTATGCATAGGATTCTGATTAATGATTAAAATATAGTCCTATAGCCTAACTCATAGGCCTAGCGGCTAGCACTCTTACACATCAAGTTATAAGAAATAAAAAACAGACAATGCAAGAAGGTTATTAAAGGTAGCCTAAGGTATCTGCTCTAATGCACATATAACATGTAACATATTAATTTAGTTTGGTAAGAGTTCATTTTTAATTTTTTAAGTGCAGTGTGTCGGCTCATTTCAGCCGATGATGTTTAATTTTTAAGTGCAGTGTGTCGGCTCATTTCAGCAAATGATGTGTATTTTCCGTTTGATACTCAACTCCAGTGGACCAAACGAGTGCTCCGCTCACTCTGCCGGAGGATAAATATATACATATATAAAAGAAAAATTAGAATTATATTTAAATTTACTAAATTACTGTATATACTTGATTATAAGCTGATTCCCTGATTTCAGAGTTTGAAAACTAGTAAAAATGAGAAACCAGTGTATAAGCCTAAACAGATCTTAGCACTTAAAATTCGATAAAAATTCAATGTCCAATGCAAATACTGATGATAAAACTGATTTTGAAAAATTATTGGATCAAGCAAACCATCACCAGCACCAAAAAAGAAGAAAACTCGAGTCTGATACTGAAAAAAAGTAAACCTACAAATATATCGCAAATAGCAAATTTCAAGGTGGAATATAACAAAGATCTAATAGAAGTTGGACGTTTTGTCAGAAAATCTAAATTATATGTTAGAGAGGCCATTTCTAAATATCCTGAAATTGTAAAAGATGCTGCGCTTCTTGTTGCAGCTCTGCCTCCAACACAAGATCAGCGTAGAGAGACTATTTTCCTCACTCCGTTTGATCAGAGAACTGCAATGATAGATGAACGTACTGAGGCTATTTTGCTTATTAGAAATAATGCTTAAATTTAATTTTGGTATTTGCCTATTTGTTATGTAATTAAAATTTAAAACTCTAAAAGGAAGCTTTTACTTTTTAATCCGGTGTTAATTTTATTTTAATAGACATTTATACTTACTCAAAATCAACTGCTTAAACTCCTATAAACATATATACAGTTTTACAAGCACTAATAAGCAGCAGAGACACTCTTAATCAACGAATCTTTTACTGAATAGCATTTAGTCATGCCAAAATTACTTTAAATATAATTTCTAACTAACTATTCCAAGTTCTAACTAGTATAAATGTCATATATACAGTTTTACAAGCACTAGAACAAGATCAGCGTAGAGAGACTATTTTCCTCACTCCGTTTGATCAGAGAACTGCAATGATAGATGAACGTACTGAGGCTATTAAAAGATTTTATTCAAATAAATTGATAGCATATTAGAATTGAAGAAATAGTACTGTATTTGTTAATTTTGATAAAATAAAATATAAAATAATTAACAGTAATTGTTTAATTTTGCTAAACTTCTCAGTAAATAATTGAATCATTAAGATATCTTTACATAAATTATGCAGTTATTTGCTTAGATATTTTATAAAATTTAATTTAATATAAAATAAATTTATCAAAATTTTAGACTATGGTATTAATTATTTTGTATTCTATTTTGATTATAATTAATAAAAATAGTGTGTATTGTATTTTTTCAGTTATAGTATGCCAACAATTTACCAATTCTATTATGTAATTATTACCTCTTTTCCCTATTTTTGATTGATGTACAGGAATAATTATCCAAATTTATTGTAAATCTATTAAAAAAATACTGCAAATGTTAAATTATAGGGAAACTTTATTTAAAATATTAACAGCACAAAAAAATAAGAAGCATTTCACATTTTAACTTCTAGTCTTTCATTCACAATAGAACATTGTTAATGAAAATTAAAAAAAAATACACAATAAAAAATTCAATTTTTATAAATAACATCTTAATAAACAACACAATTGGAGCTTATTTAGCCATCAATCTGGTGAAATAGCCTTTTGATCAAATTAGCATTATGTCATCAAGAAAAATGATCACTTCCACCATTGATGCACTTTTACAACTCAAGCTGAATAAATATTAATATGTTAAAAGTTAAATAATAATTAAAATTAAAATTAAATAGAAATAAAACAATGTAAATGCTTTGAAATAATTGAAAAATATTTGATTATTCATAAATTAGTCTTAGAAATACATAATCATCTTTTCATTTGAAACCATCTAAATCTTTTATAATGTAATTTGTATACTCATTTAATATATTTCTACTTAAGGTATGAGTTTTATGATCCCAATTAGTATATTATATCAGCGTATACATGTATTTTATATTAAAAAATATTGAATTTCATCAGAAAAGACATTTGATTTTTGTATTATTGTAAAATATACCACATTAAAATGCAATAGATAAAACTTTTCAGTTGCATAATATTCTGTATATATGCTTAGTCATGAAAAAAGCAAAATATGCAATTATGATTAAATTTAGCATAATCACACTTTTGAAATATTTATAGTAGTTATAGATTCTTTATCTGCAAATAAATATGCTTATTGACATGTTTAATTAAAGAAAGTAGAAAATTTCAATCTTATTATAAAAATTATTATTCTGCTAGGTTTAGTTTATTTTTATTTATCCTGTATTTTGTTTTTGAATATTTTTGTATGAATTAAAAATTTCATTAAAATCATTTTTTCATATTTTGAAAGGAAATTATTGAAAAATTAATATTTTATAATCTGATAGCTTTCATTTATATTTAATATTAAATTCCTAATTATAATTTTAAAGTATTTACAGTATTGAAACAGAAACAAAGAACATTAGAACAACAAGCAATTGTACAGCATGCTATAACTCAGCAGTCAATTCAGTCAGCACCATGGCAGCAAGTTCAGCAGCAACAACAGCATCAACAACATCAGCAGCATCCACAACTTCAGCAGCATCAACAACTTCAGCAGCATCAACAACTTCAACAACACCAACAACTTCAACACCAACAACAACTTCAACACCAACAACAACTTCAGCAGCATCAGAAGCAGCAACAGCACCCACAGCAACAGCATCAACAACCACAACATCAGCAGCAACAACCACCACCACCACCACCACAGCAACATCAGCAGCCACAGCAGCAGCAGCAACAACCACAACATCAACAACAACAACAACAGTCTCAACCACCTCATCAACAACAATTACAACAACAGATTCAGGATATCCAAGAACAAATTCGTCAGAGTGAACTCAATCTGGGTGCTCAGCACCAGGTTCTTTTACAACAACAACAAGTGAGTTTTTATGCATTTAATAAAAAAATATATATATATATATATTCTTTAAATACCAATTTGTGAGACTGTATTGTACAGAGAATTCTGAACTTTATACAAGTTAATTTGTTCTTGATGAGAGCTTGTAAATAGAACAGTATTTTTCAACCTTTTTTATTTCATGGCACACTTGAACCTATTGTTAAACTTTTGCAGTATACTTATAATTATGATGATAAAAAAACAGTTTGCTTATATATATTTATTTATTTATTTATACTATATTATATATACAGTCAAACTTTGATAACTGGAACCTCTAGTACTCGAATTTTCGATAACTCGAAGCAATTCTTGTTTTCCAAATGGCCTTCCAATAATATACATTTGTATTCGTCTCTTTAAATCGAATTATTCGATATCTTGAAACTTAATTTATGTTCCCTGAAATTTGTTTATTCTATAACTCGAATTTAAATTTGTTAGATATGATAATTACAGATTATGTATTAATTTTTTATTTTTGTATGACCAGCCATCATTAGGAGAATTTGATTTCGAATAAACTGTGCTGCATTCGTCATACTGTAATTGCCAAATTATTAAAAGTAGCTAATATAGCCTAACATTCAGATGCACTTTGACTGGCATCACTGATCTGATGCCGGAATCAGGCATCTGACTGTTTTAACTTCAATTTTTATGTAGTGTAATTTTGTTTAGTTCTAATTAAAGTTCTTATACTGTATTGGTCTCTTAATTAAGAGTATCTCATGAAAAACAACAGGAAAGTTAACTTTTTATCTTATAAACACTATTGATCCGTCGCCCGATGATATAATCAGTAGGAGAGTCGGTGAAATCAATTTTTTTTTTTTGCTTAAAAAGGTTAACAACAAGTGCACAAACAAAAACTGTTATTTTTTACCCTAATAACATACAACTTTTTATGCTACATTTTTTATTATTCCAAATTTGGGTACAAATTTCATTAAAATCGGCCCTGAGAACGGATAAAATTACCGATGTATAAAAATACTACACATATGGTGGATACTGTGTGTCTACGTAGGCCTACATTATTATTATATGACAATCATTTGCAGTATATTGGCAAATTTAACAGCATTTCTATAACTCGAATTTTCGATAAGTCGAAATTATTTTAACATCCCTTGACGATTCGAGTTATCGAGGTTCGATTGTACATTTATTATAACAATGATATGTCATATAAACAATTTAGAGAGATTAATTGTACTGGAACACTTAAGTATTCCAAATTTGTTCCAGTAATTCCAAATTTTAAAAATCATTCTGGTTCTGTGTTTTGCTAAAAGCCAGGAAACAAAACATTTTTTTCTAAAATTTAAATGATAAATTATTACAAAAAATTTAAAAACTTAAAATAACTTTGTAACTATACATAAACATAAAGATTATTTTAAATAATTTCTCATAATCAAGATTCACTGCTTTTAAGATGCATTTCAACCTATAATTAGGCCCTCTTCAGTTATATGCAGGAATTTCTTCAAATTGTGTTCAAGAAATTATAACACAGAACTAGCACTACTTTACAGTGGAAAAAACTGACACATCTGTGAAGCGCTTTCAACTTTATTAAATCATCCTCAGCTTACAAACCAAATGTATAACATTTTAGAACATAAGAACAATATATAAAAATTTGAAATTCAAGAATGGAAAACATAAGTAATATGTTAAAGTACAACATTACGCATACATAAAAATAAATAAAATAAAATAATTGAAAAAGAATACATACAATATTTTTATGTATGCGTAATGTTGTACTTTAACATATTACTTATGTTTTCCATTCTTGAATTTCAAATTTTTATATATTGTTCTTATGTTCTAAAATGTTATACATTTGGTTTGTAAGCTGAGGATGACTTAACAAAGTCGAAAGTGCTCCACAGATGTGTCGGTTTTTTCCACTGTAAAGTAGTGCTAGTTCTGTATTATAATTCCTTATCATTAAGAGGAAGTTCCTTCTTATTACTATGTTCAAGAATTTCTTCAAATTAAAATTTAACAATTTCCAAAAAGGATTTTCTAAAATATTGAATATTGCCATTCCTTAATTAAAAAAGAACATTACTTAACTATTATGTATTAAATTATTACAATTCATCATTGGAAAGAACATTGTAATAATTTAATATATAATATTTTAAGTAATGTTCTTTTTTAATTAAGGAATGGCAATATTCAAGTTTTTTAGAACATGTTTTTTGGAAATTGTTAAATTTTAATTTGAAGAAATTCCTGCATATAACTGAAGAGGGCTTAATTATAGGTCGAAATGTATCTTAAAAGTAGTGAATCTTGATTGTGAGAAATTACTTCATATAATCTTTGTTTAGTTAGTTACTTTAAGTTATTTTAAGTTTTTGAATTTTTTGTAATAAATTATCATTTAAATTTTAGAAAAAATGTTTTAATTTGTTTCCTGGCTTTTAGCAAAACACTGAGAACCAGAGTGATTTTTAGTTTTGGCTTTACCCGAACAAATTTGGAATACTTGAGTGTTTCAGTATAATGAACTATAATGATCACCTCTACTTATTATTATATCAATTTAGAGAGATTTTAATTTTGATATATACACTTATTCTGCTTTGGACCTCTTTCAAAAATAATTTAATTAATGCTCTTTAAAAAATTTTGTAGCACATCTAAGATCCTCTCACAGCACTCCAGTGTGTCATGGCACATTGGTTGAAAATCACTGAAATAGAACTTGTAAACCAAAAATCAATTTCCTACAGACATAATGTTAACACATAGGTGTGTAGCCAGGATAAAGTGAGATCATATTTAGATCATTTCAATAGACTGGCATTTTACAATGTTTTTTGATTTGTTTGTTCTTTACATAAATCTAATCTGGTTATTTTTTGATCAAAGAAAAGTTTTTGGTTTTTTTCTTAAAAATCAAGAGAATTTATTTCATATAGCAGAACAGAAATGAATCTTGTTCTATATTTCATCAATTTACAATTAATTATTGAAAAAGCAAATACACCTATCCCTCGATTTGCATGGTACTCAATTTACACATGCCTTCATTTCTCACTTCTACCAGCGATTATGTATAATTCCCAAATAAATTTGGTAAGTTTAATAAATATTGCTGAATATATTACTTTTAAAACAATTTTTACTTCATTTCCAAAATATAGTTCATAAATTTGATAAATATGAAATTTACAGTTTCGCTTTTACCCTGTTTTTAAATGAAAACAAAAAAAATTTTTTGAGTTTTATTTTGATTGTTTTGCATTATGCCATTTATAAATTAAAAGAGTATCATATTGTCATGTTTTGTGGGTTTACGAGTTTGTAGAGATTAATAAAGAGTGAATACAGCTATATTTTGTATAGTCCAATTTATTTACACACAAAACAAAATAATCTTGTTTCACTATAACTAAATTCAATACAAAATCCAATAATTATCTCATCCAACACTAATCTATATCTTTAATTCAAAATAACTCACAGTTCTTCTTAGTCCACTTTTGCTTTCACAATTTATCACTCAATATTAACTTTTACTGTCCAAGTCTCACAGTTCAATTAAACTCAACTCAGGCTTGAAGCTTTCCTATTTATACACTTTCCCTACATTCTAAATCGTATGATAACTGTTGAGTTAAGAATCATCTTGTTTCTAGAAATTGTCTCTAAAAATTAATGAATCAATCTCCTTTTTTTTTTCTTTAATCCTTATCTCACTTTACATTGTTATAAAGAACATATCCTCGACTTTTCTTTATCTTTTTTAGATCTTTTTACACAGTTTACAGTTTAATTGAACATATCTTTCTATTTTGTATGAATTCTGCATCTCATTTTACACAGTTTCAGTTTGCGCGATTTTTTCAGGAACATATCTACCATGTAAATCGAGGGATGAGTGTACTAGCAGTTACTCTATACTGTTAACAGCAACAAGTGAAGAATTCCTTAATTTTAAAAAATTTTTAGATATAAGTTTATTTTACTAGGAATGTAATCATTTTATATAATAAATTAATATTCATTAAATGCATATTAAATTAAATTTCATGCATTTTAAAATACTGTATCGTTTACTGTTATATAGAAAAAATTATAAAAAATTGAATTTTTGATACTAGAGAATGAAACTTGCATTAGACTGTAACAAGCAATGACAGTGCCACATATAAGAATAGACCAATCCAAAATTTCACAGGTTATTCAATGAATACAGTTTTAAACAGAACTATAAGCTGTATGGCATTGGGCAGAAAATGTAATTTTGAACAGCTGGTATTCCATACAGTGCTGTGTACCAATATGTTAAAATCAGGAGTTCTGTTTTCAGCAATGCAGTTTTATCACAATAAAATTAAGTAATGATCAACAAAATCAATACTTTATGATGAAACAATAATTTATCTATTTAAAGAAATGAAAACATGGCTTTTAAAATCAAGAAAATTATTATAATATATTATTTATTATATAAATGCTAAAGAATTTTTATTTTTCATTATTATTGACAGTTAAGTAAATGAGGTTTTTATACAGATGAACTATTGCTAGGCACAATCTGGGAATGAAAGTTATTTTACATAATGTGCTGGTAAAACCATGGTGGTCAGAAGGCAAAGTCACGAATTTAACGAATATCAATACTATTAATTATAACTAAACCTAACGGTTGTAACGACTCTGCAATCCAGAGTTCAGCCTGAGCTCTATTTAAAGTAATTTTGGCATGACTAAATGCTTCCAAGGAGAAAGATTTTATTATTATTTAAATTTCAACAGCAATAAAACAAATCATGTAAAATTTTAG
>AYEL01089894.1:0-19558 GCA_000484575.1 Olivierus martensii | reverse complement strand
GGGCTCTACAAGTGGCCGCCGCCAGATACAGTATATCCCATGAGGATATGGCGGCGTAAACTAATTAACCTAACCTAACCTTAAATTTCAACAGCAATACAGTATATCCCATGAGGATATGGCGGCGTAAACTAATTAACCTAACCTAACCTAACCTTAAATTTCAACAGCAACAAACAAATCATGTAAAATTTTAGAAGAACATGTTCTCTTTTTTCAGTGCATTAAAGTTGCTAATTGTTATCTCAGTTGTTGATTTTGTAAATTGTAACAACCTATACAGCCAAATTTTGAATTATCTCTCTTAAAAATCGTAAGAAAGTATGGGTCTACCTAGAATCTACAGCCAAAGTGCTATAGAATTAATGTAAAGTAGCCAGAAGAGTCACTTGCAATATTAAAATACATTTACAATATTAACTTTAACTATGCAGAAGTCGGAGTCGGACATCACAAATTTTTAAGGAGTCGGAATCGGACGTTACAAATTTTTAAGGAGTCGGATTTTTTTAAAAGGTGGAGTCGGAGTCGGATCATTTGTTATCCGACTCTGCAACCCTGGTTTCCAGAACTGTTTGATTATTGGACAATTTTTTGGTACAAAATTATCTGCAGAAAGAAAGCAGATAAGGGTATTTTGCATGCTTATTTTTTCGCTTATTTCTTTTATACTAAAAGGAAAACTTGCCAAACAGATTGACTTTTAGTATCTCAAAAGAGAATTTACAGCAAATGAAAAATGTATTCATCATCATCTTTACAAATATTTTTCCTTATAAAATTATAATAATAATCTAATATTCCTAAACAAGACAGAATAGAATTACAATTTACAATAAATTATACAAAGCAAGGAAACAATCGAGATATGCAGAACTAAAACCATTTAACACAGACAAATTTAATGAAAGAGATAATAGACATATATTCAGTGGTTTAATTCTTTGAAGAATATCACAATTATTAATTACTTTTAATAATATTAATTACAATATTTATCAATCAATCATAATTATTGATTATCGTTCGTTATATGCTTTTAAGTAATTTAAAAAAATGCATAAAAAATAATAATTTTTCATGAAATAATAAATTTATTATTTTTAATAAGTATTTTAAAACGAATCGAGATATGCAGAACTAAAACCATTTAACACAGACAAATTTAATGAAAGAGATAAAATACAAAACAGATTGACTTTTAGTATCTCAAAAGAGAATTTACAGCAAATGAAAAATGTATTCATTATCATCTTTACATATATTTTTCCTTATAAAATTATAAAATAATAGAGTGCATAATAAAATAAAAATAGGATAGGTCCAAGTTAACTTCCTCACAAGGTCTTTTTCTAAACTCTAACTTAAATATAATTAACTTAAAAAATCTAACAACAATTAACGTTAACCGGCAAAAACAAAACCGAAAACCAGAACTTACAACTAGAAGTACCAATTAAGTGTTAGATCTAAGAACAACAAAACGATGTTAGAAACTTATGCTAATAAATTGAATTTCTCAAAACAAGTTAGATAATAAAAAATATAAATTTATTAGGTTCCAAAACACTTACAAAAAGTGTTAACAAATGCTTTATTGGAACTATAATAAAGCAACAATCAGTTAACCAACAAAACTTGATTAATCCAATTCAAATATCAAAACAACTATTCACAAGAACAAATCTTAAATACTAATTAAATCTACTACCTCCACCACCGATATAAACTTCAAACAATCGTAGACCTTTACAAGAATTCCAATGTCACTTAGCCAATCTTACATTGATACAACACCTCAGTGAATCGTTGGTTTGTCGGCTTTTATATCGAGTAACATACAGCCCCGTGTTGCTTCATTTACATAAATACACGTAAAAAGTTTAAATTGATTAGCTTACAGAAGTATTCATTCATGTCATCCTCTTTACAATTTAATTATATACTGAACAAAACATTGATGTCATCCTCTTTACAATTCATTTATATATCGAACAAAACATCAATACGGGATCATTCTTATTTTCTCATATTGGATCAGTGGTAGACGTATTTAGATTATATGATGACGTCATTACCTGACAGCTCTTCCGAAGGACAGTTTCCAATTCCATAACATGTGATAGCTAACTACTACGACAGGGAATGTGGAAGTAAGTCAAATCTTAAACTAAAATATAATTCGTTAGATAATAATGAAAATAACAATAAATAATAAAAGTGCATAATAAAATAAAATAGGACATGTCAGAGTTAACTTTTTCGCAAGAAGGCACACTACTACCACTTTTCAAGCTGCAATTTTGATTTGTCTGATTTTGTAGCAGATAATGGAGTCTGATATATATTCAATCCTGCTATATTGTAAAGCTACATATCTGTTTGAAATGCCTATTTATGAATGTTTAGCATTTATTTTGCAACTACAGCACTCCCCAATTTATATAAAAGTAATGTTTTTCATAACTTTGCCAAGTCAAATTTTGTGTGTCAAAAATAATTTTTTCAATAAAAATTCTTGAATAAAAACTCACAGGCTAGATGATTACAATGATTGCATCTAAATAATAATAATGCACCATATTGTTCCCTGATTGAAAATAAGATAATGCTGAATAGAATGATATCATACCAGCAATATGATACTTAAGATAAATAATAATACACAAAAACATAAATAACCTTGATCTGTGACCTGTAATCTTTGAAGTCATCAGACATTTTGATATAATTGAGCCAAACTTTGCAATATCTTTCTAGAAAGTAATTATGCATAAATGCATCATAAAATAAATAGGTTTGCATTTCTCATTTTTGCATAAAAAATCCATGCGGCAATTTGGTGCTATGTCACTCAATACAGAATTAATTTTTTTAATCATTTCCAGCAAGAATTCTAAAAATAGCTTCCCACCACTTGTTTGTCATGATTGCTTTTGCATTTGCATGACATCATCTGTGAGAACAGATTTGATATTAGTCAAAGTCTTTAATTAAATATTTAAACAAAAATTAACTAATTATTACATTATATTAATGATAACACAGCACTACTTAGCAGTAAAGAAACAGACTTTTATTCATCAAACTTTGCTAATGTTTTCGGTCCTAGACCATCATCAGGCACAATTCCAATACTAACGGAATTCTAAATTAGAATGTTACAGGCGTTTCTACAGTTTGATTACAATTTTAGAATACATTTGTTTAAATTTAAAATATAATCTGGTTAGCATATAAACATAACTTAAATGACAACTCCAGTGAAATTAATAATCAACAATTATACGTTATTAAAATAAATAAATAAACATAAAATGAAAGATATAATTAAACCATAAAATGAAAAATATAATTAAACTAAATTCATTATTTATTGGTTATATAACCAGTCTATTAATCAATATTTTTTTATATAGTATTAATCAGTTCTTTCTCATCTTTAATATTACTGTTTATTTAGCGCATATTTCCATGCATGTGACGGCTCCCAATCCAATCTATCATTTATCAACCCTTCTTTTTCTTTTCTTCTTATAATTTCCAAGGATTCAGTAATTATTGGTTGTGTATGAGGGAGGATTCTTTTTATTATCTCCGCTTTTTCCCACTGAATATTTATGTCTTCAGCATATGTGCGTTCTAATAATTTAAACAAACATTCTATATGTAACAACCTTTGTAAAATTACTGAGGATGACTTATTATAAGTTGAAAGTATTTTAATTATTTAATAAATCAACTTTTTCACTTTAAATTTTGTGCTGAGAATCAATCATTTATAAGTTTGAAACTACAAGTGAAATGGCAATAGGTAGTAATCCATTTCAGTTTCAATTAAAAAAATTTTTTGAAAAAAAAATGAAACTTGAACCCGCATATTTCTGATCACACTTTACAATAATCGAATGGCAAATGCATTGCGCTATGACGGCACTCGTTTGGATGATAACATCAATTGGTATATAAATATCATAGAAAACTTTACACCTCCTTTTTTTTGGAATGCTTCAGAGTTGCGTCGTATTACTTTATAATGGGTTTGTGGGAGGGCAGTACTACAACATATATAAAAATTGGCAAAATCATGGTTGGCACTCCCCTGGTAAGTATGATAATTAAACTGATTTATTCTGGCATGGATTATTGTATTCTTGGTTGAGGATGATAAGAAATGTTAGCATTGGTTCCTCCCGTTAGTAATATTCTTTGATTGGGAACATTGGAATATATGATTATGCATAATGTCTGATTGAATTTTCCTGCCAACATTAATAATGAAACTGGATTGGGTAAAAAGAAAAAGATCAATGAAAAGAACTCTGATGAATGTAAGAAGATTGATAGAATTCCCATTCTGTCAAGTTTTACAAATACAATTTGTCTGTAAATTAAGAAATAATCGTTCTACTATGTTTTAAGAATTTGTTTTTATTATTATTTTTAAAAGTAACTCATAATTGTTCTTTCTTTTAGGTCCAAGTTGATGAAGCAATACGGATGGCACAAGATGAAAAACTACAAAAACTAGCAAATGAATGTGAGATAGATTTATCTGAATTAGACAGAGTTTTACAACCAATAATTGAAACATGCACAAAAGATGCCATTTCGGTATTAATAAATTTCTCATTTTTAATTTATTAATTTTTCTACTTTAATATGTAATAAAAATATAATTATATAAATAAATTAATAATAGCTTAAATAAATTCATTTTCAATGAAGCAAAGTTTTTTACTGTGCCTATTTTCTTATTTTTTCTAATATTATTTATATAGACAAATCTAATTCATTATTATATTCACAGTTTTTTTTGAAACACTTTATGGTAGTTCTGTACTATACAGGTAGCACTGTTCTACATTTTAAAACTTTTTTCTCCTCCCTGTACCTTTTTTGGATGATTCTTATAGATTGCACACTGCTGAATCCAAATACGAAATCTATTTTTTGCTATCACCCACCAATTTTAAAGGAACAAGGGAATTATGGGAAATTAAAACAACTGTTATAAAGTAGTGTTTATTTATTTTTAACCTTAAGAAAATCCTTTAAAATATAGAATTTTTTTAATGATTATAATATATTATTTGCATTTTCATAAACAAAATACAAAAATAATACTTCTATTTTGTTGTATTTTTCCTTTTGTAATCACCAGCTGGGATCTCCTGTATAAGAGTCCAACAATAGTCAGCCAACCTATTTGGGTTCCATTTTCCATTGTACCACCTTTCCATCTGAGTAATATCTTGATGGAACCTTTCTCCATGCTCATTTAAAACAGATTCCAAATTTTCTGGAAAAAAATCCAAATGGGAATGAAGGAAATGCAACTTAAGTGAAATGTTGCACCCCAAGGCTCTGTAACATGCAAGCAATTCTTCCACATGACCTCATAGTTTTCAGATTTCTTATTTCCCAAAAAGTTATTGCAAACATTTTGAAATGCATCTCATGCTCTTTCCTCTGTTTCATTTAAGCTATTTCTGAAGTTAAAATCTTTAAAAAGTTGTCTAATTTGTGATCCAATGAAAATTCCTTCTTTCATCTTAAATACATGTATGTACATGTGGAAATTTCCCTTTTAAATAAGAGAATCCATGTCAAAGCTATGGATAAAGAGGTCCTTCTTTATCTATAGCTTTTACAAAAAGTTTGATTTGTCTTAATTTTATATGAAGTGGAGATAAATATATCTTTCTCTTGTTCACTAAGGTTTCATGTGTCACATTTTTCTCATCAAGTACAGTATTTTCATATAGAGGTCATTCTTTGATGTTATAGTGTTTATGCTTGACTATCCCATTCACATAAAAAACTGCAATATTTGGTATAGCCTTGTTGTAATCTAGTCAGTAATGATATAACCTTTAAATCAGCACAGAGATTCCACTGATGATCTTCATACTTTATATATTTAAGTAAATCTCAAATATTTTCATAGATTTTTTTAATGCTAACATCATAAGCTACAGGAATAAAGGGCATTTTGTTTCCATTAGAAAATAAAACTGCTTTTAAACTTGTTTTGGATGAGTCAATAAAAAATCTCCAGTTTTCAGGTTTATATGGCAACTTAACATCATTACAATACACTAAATCACCATCCATTGAAAATAAGTTTGTTAAAGTAGATTGTCTCTTCCTGTAAGTGGAAAGTTTAACTTTTTTTTCCAAAAGATTCCATTTCTTAAGACATTATCTGAGAAGTTGTGCTTTTATTTCAGGAAGAGCCAAGTCTCTAATAAGATCATCATTGATCAAGCTGGGATAAGCAATATCATCATTCAGTTCAGTTGAGTGATTAAATGAGGCTCTATAAATGTTATTTCTGTAAAATCTTGACCACTGATGATGATATTACTTGGCCCAGCTTTGGAAGATGATTCAGATTCTGAATCAAGAGTGTACTTTTCTGGCTATCGAGGAATTAGTATTGAATCATCATAAGGAACAGGTGTCATTGCTGATAGTATAATAAGATACTTTATTTTGTGCTTAGATTTTCCAGAAAAACCTGTGATGGAAATCATACAAAAATAACAGTCATTTATATGTTTAGAAGATTGCAACATGTTTAGAAGGTTCACACCAAACAATTGGAACTCCAAATGGCATTGATTTGTGGGTACCTTTCAACCATCTGGTCAAAATTCTGCAGCAAGAACTGCAGAAAATCTTAAGAGTCCATGATTTATATTGGTCATCAAACTTGCAGTCGAAGTATAGCTCATACGCTTTTCTCACAAGTGATGATAAGGGCTTTTTTGTGCATTCAATATAAATTCTCCACAGATATAATAAAAGTTGTCAGGTTTATTTTTGCAAGATCAAGACATGATTAATTCAAAATCAATCAAAATTGTAGGATATTAAAATACAAATAGAAAAATAAAAAGCTTAAAAATGCATTTTGATGTAAAATCCTCACTGCAGAATGCAAAATGGTAAAAAGAACCTTTCAAGATCTCTGTATAATGGAATGGCAATAGAAGCTGTATCATATTGCCATCTTCTGTAGTTTCAAAATCTTTTTGGCATTTTGCCCTAGGGATATTATATTATTATGGTACATTATATTGTGATATTTACTAAGATAACATTGATTAATGGTTTTTACTAGAATAACATTGATTTACTGCTTAAAATGGCCTTTTTTTATAGAAATCTTAATTTTTCTCAAAATTGGTGGGTGATACATCATTTATAATGGCAGTTTCGGACTAAATAAGTTGAATTTATATACAATTGCCACTGGTTTCATAGAGAGGATTTTGTTGCAGAACAGTATAATCTTTGACTTATGACCAAGTTATACTTACTACGGTGATATCATTGATAAATTCTGCTATTGGCCAATGCAATTGACCTGTTTCAAAAATCTATTTATGTTAATAATTGGTAATTGATTTAAGAGTTAAATTTTTTTTTTGAAATCTCAAATAATGTTTGACTTTAATTTATAAAAGGTTTCGTATGAATCACAACCATTTACTTCTAAATAATATAACATTGTATCAATATCGTAATATCATGAAGGTGGCAGTTCCTGTTCAATCATTTCTTCATCTTCCTCCATTTCTTCAAAATCAAGTTTGATGGATGCAGCAGTGGCTCTTCCCTATCTATTTCTACATCCTCATCAATAGCAATATAGCTTTCAAAATCCTATTCCAGTTCAATAGGAATAACTTCATCACCTGCTGTTTCACCAGTGATGGTCCACTTCTGTTATTGTCTGAAATTGTATATATCCCTGACATAAACATTATTTAATGCTAAAAATCTTGATTCACTTAACTGATATTATCCACTTATGCAATATCTACTTATTCAGACTCCTTAATCATTAAATCCTATGGAATCAAAATGGGACTATGAGAATTTGATTCACTTAACTGGAATTTCCACATAGCTGGGATCCACTTAGAGAGGTTTGACTGTATATAAAAATCATCCTTTTTTGTATCTGATTCTTGTAGTTTTGTGTTCTTTTTGCTTATTAAGATAATATATAGTGTCCTAGTAAACATTAGTACTAATGAGAAATCTATAAATTTTGAACATTTCTGACTTATGATATCAGGGTTCAAAATTTTTGGAACTGAACTTCATTGTAAATCAAGGACTACTTATATTTATAAATATAAAATGCAGAAAAATAGAATTTAACTTGATTACATTTATTTTGCTTAAATATTGAAATTTATTAATATTTTTTGATTTAATAACCACCTGCTCTATATAAATAATTTTTTATTTATATTATATTCAATATATTAATCTATATAGTAGGTCCCTGAGTTATGTAATTAATTTGTCCAAAAAAATTCCACATAAGTTGAAAACTTTATAAGTCTAACAATGTTTACATTTGGTATATACAAATAAGTACATTAGCAAGTAGCAGTACCAATACTTTAAGCACAGATAAGAAAATTTAAAGCCATAAGTGATTTTTTTTATAAAAAGGTAAATTTTTTAATGAATTTCTCTTTTGCATTTTATAGAAATTCAATAATAATACAGAGACTTATACATCCATATATCTCTGAAACTACTTAAATAAAAACTTGGGGACCTACTGTATATATAAAATGCAATGTTTGGCTGCCTGTTGTTTCTGAATAGGTTCCCACACTATTTCATCAATCAGGACCAAATTTTGCATGACAATTTCCTATGACCTTGCAGGCAACATAGGGTATTCTAGATCAGGAGTGGGCAAACTTTTCTAACCATGGGCCACAAGGACTTCTGTAATGTCTCTAACGGGCTGCATATAAAAAAAATGTTTTTACTTTCTGATACAGTCAATCGGGCAAACTTTGGTCCACTTTTTCTCTTTTTTCAAAATTTGACCATCTAAATACACTTGAAAAAACTTTGGACCACTTTTTAGCTTTTTTTCAAAATTTGACCATCTAAATACACTTGAAAACAATTCATGCATGAACCGTTGGAATTCATGTTCATTGAAGTTATGCCTTTTATATAAATTGTAAAGGGAATTTGTATTATTTAGCAATGACAAGCTATTTTATAGCCGGTCAAAGTTATCTTTAGAACTGGACAACTGATTTCTGCAAATTTGAAGTTCAGAACAACTGTTAACCACATTTAGAATCTAACAAATATGATTATGAGAAAAAAATTGCCTTAGCTAGCTGATACAGAAATTTTTTAATATATTATGTAGGGTACATTTTTGTTACTATTAAAAAAACTGTAATTTCATTAGGATACCTTTATTTAATCTATTTTTACTATCAATAAAAAACTTCTTCATGGTGTTTTGTCCCTGAAACCGTTATTTTTGCCCACTTGAAAAATTAAACTTAGATACAAACTAAACGAAATTAATATGTCATGTAATAAATAAGAATTAAGATAACGTAAATAAGAAATATTTTATGCATTATATTAATACAATAAAATATTTATATAAACAAAATTATTATAAGTTTTATATTACCACAAATTACTGGAAAAAAATCGCAGAAAAAAATTGCTCTTCATACTTAAAAATTTCAAATTTTTTCACATAATACCGTGGCCTACCACAATGAGTTATGTTGCTTTTATATTTTATAATCTAATTTTTATATAAAATTAAATTTCCAGTTATTTTGATTAGCACTCATCTAATATATGAATAAAATATACTAATTGTGCTAAAATAATGCACTGATTTGAAAATAAATGAAATTAAATCAGCAGGTTAACCACTCGCCCGGTCCGAAGTTGTCCATAATTCAGACATATTTCAACATGTGTGCAAATTTCTCTTTATAACAATATATTTATAATGTCAAGCACATTAGTTTCATAAGATTACTAATACTTAGACAGTAAGAATCAACTCTATACAGTTATTTAGTACATTTCTAAGCCGTAGATATCTGCAATTTCAAAATGAATATACCGTTTGACAAACGTGTTTTTCAATAGGTGTTTTTGTGAAGCCTGGTGAGAGTTTTGTGAAGTATTCTGGGACTTAAACTAATCAACAGACGGTAGTAATATAAGTTTTGCACGTTATAAAAAAATTAGCGAGGCTATATCTAATTTGTAAAAAGTACAAACAAAGAAATAATGCATATTTACAGGGTGGTCCAAAGTTACCCCCACTGGACCAAAGTTCGCCTGATTGACTGTACACGAAGTACTCATAATAGATGAAAATACTGCAATCATGCAAAAAACCAATGTTCCATTTTCAATGAATTTTTACAACCACTCCCTACCACTACCATTGCCTCAAAATCCATTGCCCCAATAGGTTATACATTCAAAAATATTGGAAAGTCAAGTGGGTACACTCCAGATTTTTTTTAAAGGAGGTGCTTTAGGAAACAAAATCTAAATTTAATTAATTAATTATGTTGGATATTTATGCAATTTAACATTTTTGTGGTAAAGTTTTTTAAAAAATCTTACACTTGTGCACGGACCGTAGGCTGCATAAATCATCATGATGGGCCACATGTTGCCCACGGGCCGTAGTTTGCCCACCCTTGCTCTAGATCAGCGTTTCCCAAACTTTTCTTATGACGGAACACTTTGGTTATTTTATAGTATAGGTAGATATTATTAAATAAATAAAGTAAGCAAAACAAACATTTTTTATCAAATTGTAATTATGTAAAATAAACTAGTGACTCCAGTTTCAATTTAGCAAGGTATTTTAATTAAATCTTATGAGACATATTAATTTTCATAATTTTTTATGGAACACTTATAGATCTTCCGCAGAACGTAGTTTGGGAAACACTGCTCTAGATCATCATAATCCAGAGGGTTGGGCATTTTGGGGTCATTCTGTCTATCTGTTTTGCATAGGCTCTCATATCATTTGACCTATCCAGGATCAAACTTTCCATAGAAACTTTCTGTGACTATGGAGATGACATAAGATATCCTAAATCAAAACTGCCTCAGTTGTGATACATTTTGGGTTTTTTTTCTTCCTTTCTGTTCCACATAGTCTCCCATACTATTTAATCTATCAGGAACCAAACTCCACAGTTAGCATAGGACGGGTGTTCAACCCATCGATTTTTGGTCAATCTCTTGTTGATTCATCCCAAGTTGATTCCTCCCTACAAATTTAATTAAAACTGAAAGCGATAATTTATTTATCATTATTTTGTATTATTTTTTAATTCTCTTTAAGCATATTTTTTAATTCTCTTTAAGTGTATTGCTATTATTTATTTATTTTTCTTTAAAATTGTGAAATTACTAATTTTCTTATCATTTGGAAGTATACACGTAAAATGTTTCCAATATTAACTGATATTGTGCAAAAAATTCTGTCATGTTTCAAATCAATATTCTTGTCAGAATTTGCTTTTTCAAATATGAACGTCAAAAAAAATCAAGAAACCAAATTACAAATGATTATTTGAACGATTGTCTGTGATTGGCCTCTTCTTCTTATCAACCTGATGATGAAAATATTGCCAGCTCCAAACAATGCCAAATTTCATATTAACTTTTTTTTTATCAACCAGCATTTCCTGTAACTTATGAGTCTGTAATCAATCTGTTGTTTTTTTCTAATTTTGGTTTTCTAAAATATAGAAATAAATATTTTATTTCAATATATTTGTTTTACTTGTTGAATTAAAATAATTAAAAGTGATAAATAAATTTTTAAATACACAAAAAGTTTATAGGGCTGGGAGAGTAGGTCCTCTGAAGTGCATGAGGTGCATTTAAATGCATTGTTGTATGTAATCAGATTGAGGGAATGTGATCTTTATAAGAGATTAGATCGCCAAATAGTTTAGTATAGAAAAGTAGCTCGCATAATAAAAAAATTTGAACACCACTGGCATAGGATATCCTGGATCAAAAATTTCCCCCAAAAGGAAGTGGAAGCATTTTTGAATCATAATTTAAAATACATATTTAAATCTTTACAATATCAATAATAATCAGAACATAGTCTAATGAGTGACATTATAGTCTCTCAAGCATGATGTCATCCCGACATAATAAATAGTGTCACCTGTGTGAGGCATCATTATGACATATAACACAAAGCAAATCTTCAGGTATAATAATCAAATAAGTCTGATTCATGCCAAATAAATCCTTGACAGTATAATGTAATTTTGATAATTTGAAATAAATTTTATGGAAATGTTCACACAATGTTTGATTCAACAAGTAAAATAATAATTAAATTATGATTGGCACCAACTATAATTTAATAATTGTAATAGAATTTCTAAATAATATATTTGAAGAAAAATTCTGTTTGAACTCAGGATTGAACTGGAGACCTTCAAGCTAATGTCCTGACATCCTAACTACTAGACACCAAGGCCACCTGACAGATTGATTCTTCACACGTTAATATAATGAATTTTTGAATCATAGACATCAGATGTACTGATAAAAATATTCCTGATTAAGCTTCTCATCAAATCACAGGCCCACAATGGCATTAGCCAGGCAACATTTGACCAGCACAGTTATAAGTTGGGGCCAATCTTAGTTTATTATCTGATTTCAAGATGTCACTAATCTTCTTCTTTCCCAAGACTTGATTGTCCCATTCAAATGGGATCGGCATTTTTTATTCTAACTCTCCATGTATTTCTGTCCAAGGCGTCCTCTTCTCTCAATCCCTTCTCTCTCAAGTCCTCCCTCACCCTCTCTGTCCATCTAATTCTGTGTCTACCTCTCCTTTTCTTCCCACCAATAGTCATTTCCTCAACCTTTCTACCCACATATTCCTCACTCCTTCTTCTTATATGCCCGAACCACCCTAATCTTCCTTCCTGAATCTTCCTACTAACCGAGCCTACTTTAACTGTACCTCTGATGTAATCATTCCTTATTTTATCTATCTTGTTACACCACACACAAATCTCAACAGCCTCATTTCAGCTACATCCAATTTCCTTTCCTGTGACTTATGGATCAGAGATTTGGGCAGTTACTATGTCAGGGCTGGTCTTACTACCATTTTGTACAGTTTACCCTTCATCTTGCAACTAACTTTCTTATCACCTAACACTCCACTTAACCTCCTCCAGTTAACCCATCCACATTGTATCCTATGCTTAATCTCCTCTTCCAGTCTTCCATCCTCAACTATATTTGATCCCAGATATTTAAATTTCCTAAGACTGTTCAATTTTTCAATTCCTAATGTTATATTTCCTTGTTCTTCTCCGATTTGCATGAATTCAGTCTTTACCCTACTTATCTTCATACCCCTTTCTTCCAGTGCTTTTCTCCATTTTCCAAAGTCACTTCCGAATGTTCTTTATTTTCATCACATAGTATCACGTCATCCGCAAACAGCATATTCCATGGTGCACTTCTCTTATATTGTTCGAATTACATTTATGACAATATTGAATAGAAAGGGACTCAACATGGATCTCTGATGTAATCCTACTTTAACACTAAAACCTTCTGTTAGTCCCATACTGCTTCTTACTTTAGTCGTTGCTCCCACATACATTACCATTATCAGCTTCGCATATTTCTTGGAAATTCCTTTTTCCCTCATACACCTCCATATCTCCTCTCTGGATATTCTTATGCTTTTTCCAAATCAATAAAGACCATATTAGGCTCATGCATTTCTCTATATCTTTCTGTTAGTCTTCTTAGTGCAAATATAGCATCGGTTGTACACCTACCTGGCATAAAACCAAACTGATCATTGTCAATCTTTACTTCCTCTTTTAATCTTCTCTCTATAATCCTCTCCCAAATCTTCAATGTATGTGGCATCAACTTTATTCCTCTATAATTTCCACACACTTATGTGTCGCCCTTTCCCTTGTAAATCGGTACCAACAAACTCTCTCTCCATTCATCTGGTATCCTTTCCTGGGTCCAAATCTTTTTCATCAAATCTCACAGCATATTCACTCCCTGCTTTCCTAGGCTTTTCCAAACCTTCACTGGTATTTGGTACACTCCTGTTGATTTACCTCCTTTCATCTTCTTTATTGCTTCAACAACTTCCTTTCTAGTAATTTCATTAACCATCCATTCAGTTGGTAATCCATCCTCTCTCACCACCCTCTTATTTTCTTCATTCAACAATCTCTCAAAATAGTTTTTCCATCTCTTCACAATATCCTGCTTATCTCTCAAAACTTTGCCATTTTCATCTTTAATCTGTTTCACCTGAGTAAAATCCTTCGATGCCATATCTCTAGCTCTTGCAATCCTCAAAAGTTTCTTTTCTCCCTCCTTCCTTTCCACTTCTTTACATGCTTCATTAATAGCTACTACTTTAGCTCTTGCTACAACATTCTTTGCCTGCTTATCAGCTTTTCTGTACTCTTCTCTATCTTTGTGGATTGCTGTCTTATCTGCTATCTTTTTCGCTTCCTTCTTAGCTTTAATCGCTTGTTGGACTTCCTCATTCCACCACCAAGATTCTTTATCATTGAATCTTTGGCCTGACGTCCTTCCTAAAACTTCTTCACCTGTTCTTCCAATCACCTCACTATTATTTTTCCACCATTTCTGAACCTCGTGAGGCAGACTTATTTCACCCTATACCTTATTTATGAATTTCTTCCTGGTTTCTTCTTCCTTTAGTTTCCACCATTTAATCCTCCGTTTTCTCAACTGGCCTTCTCTTCTCCTATCCTTAATCATCATTTCCCAATCAACTACCAATAGCCTATGCTGTGATGTTATTCCCTTTCCATTTATCACCTTACAGTCACGAATTTCCTTGAAGTTCTTTTTTCTACACAATATATAGTCTATCTGGGTTTTCATTGGTCCACTTTTATATGTCATCAAAAGGCTTCTCCTTTTCTCAAAACATGCATTGACAATTTTAAGACCAAAGGCCATTGCATATTCCACTATCCGATACCTTCACTGTTTCTAACACCTATTCCCCATTTACTTATCACATCACTATCATCACTTCCCTCTCCAACATGACCATTCAAATCTGCTCCGGTATTCTTATTGCTTTTATCTTCTGGTATGTTCATCACAAGTAGATCTAATCTAATTTTAATTAAAATTTATTTCAAATTATTAAATTCTGTTATAGTGTTAAGGATTTGTTTGGCATATATTAAACTCATTTGATTCTTATTCTTGAAGATTTACTTTGTAATTATGACTGTGCTGATCAAATGTTGCCTTGCTAGTGTCATTGTGATCCTCCGTGACTTGATGATAAGCCCAGTCAGAAATATTTCTATTGGAAAGTTCGATGTTTATGATTTTAAAATTCATTATATTAATGTCTGAAGAATCAATCTGTTTGGTACCTCAGTGGTCTAGTGATTATGATGTTGTGATGTTAGCCTGAAAGTCCCCAGTTCTATTCCAGGCTGAGGCAGATTTTTCTTCAAATAAATTATTTATAAATTCTAGTTCATCGTGCACTATTTGTAAATAAAATTCTTTTAAAATTTATTTATTGTCTAAAATATTGAAAATATTTATTAGTTTTTTAGAAAAATGTATTTTATAATGTAATTATGAAATATATTTTATTTCTTCTTCTGAACTGTTCAGTAATACTTGCAATGAAAAGATTCAACAAAATTAATAAAAAAAATATTCTAAGGGAAAATAAGTAGTTTTCAAGCATTTTAAGAGGTAGGAGGGATAAAGAAAGTACAGTGGGTGATCAGTTAATGAACAGTTCGGATAACGAACAGTTTGGATAACAAACAAATCGGATAATGAACACTTTTTTGAAAGATTTTTATGTTCGGATAACGATCACTTCACAGAATAAACTGTGGGACCTGCGGACTGACGGAATGACAGATCAGCCAAATGGCTGCGTGGTAAAACTGTGGCTTACCATTCTGGAGGATCCGGGAGTCCAACTCCTCCAATTTTTTAGGAGGGATCTGGGTCCAGACCATTGAAACCCATCCTTCAATCTTCCGGTTGACCCCATCATGGGTGTTGGTCAGCTGTGATGATGGCGGCTCTATAAGTGGCCGCCACCAGATAAAAATATTCTATGAGGATAGTTCGGATTAACTAACCTAACTGAATGACAGGCTTAGACCTTGCGCGCTCGTGGACTTATGGATAAGAATGGAAGAAAAGTAGCTTTCCCGATTAAAATTAACTCGGAGATCAATAGGAGAATAAAACAGCACTATAAGCAAGGTATTCACAGATTTATTAATCAGGAAAAACGTTTTCGGACCTGATTAGAGTCCATCATCAGTTCTACAATACTTAAGAAGGCATTCCACAATTCTCCTATGATTACCCGTATGTGGGGAGTTCCTCTCTTGATTTTTTAGACAGACTATTAGAAACTGGACCACTGCCGCAAGAATCCTTTACCATCATGGACTATGAATCGCTGTATCCATCTATACAGCAACCACTGGCGGCCCTTATGCTGTACAGATTTTTAGTTGAACATCTTCCATAGTCTGAATGCCACCATCCTCTGATAAGGGATATCTGCCATATTATTACATACTGTTCCTACTATGTTTTTCAGAGTAGATATTATCTCCAGAAGACAGGAGTGCCCATAGGCGGACTGCTGGCAGGTGTAATGGCCGAGCTAGTGCTTAGATTTAAGGAATCTTCTGTCTTAGAGCGTTTTAAGTCTGAAATGAAACTATATGCGCGCTACGTTGACGATGTGTGTGTTGTGTGGGAGGGTAAGAGGTCGGAAGAATTATTGGCTATGGCCCTTACAGACTGCTCACTTGGCCTTCATATTAAGATAGAACAAGTTTCTACCTCTGCTTTTCACTTCTTAGATGTCCAAGTGAATACGGTAAATGGCAAATATATTACAAAAATTTATAAAAAACCTACCTATAAGCTAGTTATGGTCCCGTCTTGGTCCAATGACTCATACCACTATAAGATAGCTGTCTTTAGGGCTTTATATACTAGGATCTTTACACATATCACAAAATGGTCTGATAAACAATTTGAGCTAAAAGCTATATGTGATCAAGGGAAGAAATACGGGTACAATTATAAAACTATGCTTGGTATATGGGATAAGGTCTCCCATTCTCTACTCAATGCCCCCCCTACGCTACCTTGTACACAGCCTACCTCACGCATGTGGGGATATTTAGATGTTACGTATGATAAAGTCCTGACTAAAATATGTAATAAAATCATAAGGTCGTCGGAGTATAAGATAACATGGAAGAGGTGGCGTATGATAAAGTCCTGACTAAAATATGTAATAAAATCATAAGGTCGTCGGAGTATAAGGTAACATGGAAGAGGTGGAGTACTGCAAGCTCTTGCAATTAAAAGTAATCCTAATTCCCTGGTAAAGAAATACCATAAACGGGCTAACATGCTTACCAATAATATCACTTTGTGTTATGTTTCCAGTCATTCTAATGCAGAAGTCAAAATAGCATCCAGAAATGAGAAATTAAACTTAACTCATCACCTATCTCTATGCAGATAATCAAAGCAATTGTTCAAGATAACTTTAGAAATATACGGAATGTATATTGGCTGACTTCAACAAAGGGAACCGTTGTTAAAAATGTTTTCCATAGCATAATCGATTTAAAATAAAAAATTTAGTAAGTTAATTTGTTTACTCTATAATTTTTAATTTTTAAATGCTGCAAATATTTAAAATACACTCCTTCATTACAAATTTATATTTTTAAATTAAAGATTTACCAGAATTTACTAATAAATAAATTATTTTGATTTTTTCATAGTTCTTTTATAAATATGATATTGAAAAATTTTATATTGAGAATCTATGTAGCTTAATATGAATTGTTGATAATCTAATGCTGTATATATAAATATTTGACTAAATATTAGAATATTTTATCTTTGATTGAGCAATGGAGAGTTATCAACTTTTTCCTTAGAACAAATAAATTTTGAGCATGAAAGGCTGCTATGGTAAACTGGTATAAATATGTATCCAGTTAAGCTGAAATATTTCAAAAATTATCACAAAGTTGAGAATAGAAATATAAGAATTATTCTTGATTGTACATAGCCTGTTAAACACACATCCGATATAAAAATATACATGGATGGCTCGAAATCTCAGTATGGTACTGGAGTATGATCTGCATTGGCATTAATTTAAATGGTGTAAACAAGACATATATTCGGAGTTATAGGTTCCTTGAATAAACTACAGTTTTTCAAACAGAACTGTCAGTCATCAAATTTGCCATAAAGTGGGTTACTACTCTACAATGCAGAATTTCAGCTGTTAATATTTTCCCAAATTCAAAGTTATCACTGCAAGCTCTTGCAATTAAAAGTAATCCTAATTCCCTGGTAAAGAAATACCATAAACTGGCTAACATGCTTACCAATAATATCACTTTGTGTTATGTTTCCGGTCATTCTAATGAAGAAGTCAAAATAGCATCCAGAAATGAGAAATTAAACTTAACTCATTACCTATCTCTATGCAGATAATCAAAGCAATTGTTCAAGATAACTATAGAAATATACGGAATGTTAATGGCTGACTTCAACAAAGGAAACCGTTGTTAAAAATGTTTTTCAGCTGTTTTTCACTCTCTAAAATCACCTTTAACTCATGTGAATTTTTCTCTAAGTCAAATATTGACTGGTCATGGAAATTTTACCTGGCTAAATAAAATCTTTCAAGCAGGATTTTTGTGTTTGTTGTAACACTAAGTTAGATAAAATTGATCATTTATTATATAATTTTCCACAATTTGAATATAACCGCTTCAAACTTATCTTGATCCTCGAGCAACTCGGTACTTCCAGGCTATGTTAGGAAACTCAGTTTGTCCAAAACTTTTGGACAAACTGAGTTTCCTATAATCATTTCTCAGAATAAGTTATTAATGCTATGAAGATCAAGATTTAAAACACTACCTCTTGTACTGTTTAAAGTTGCTTACCTTATAATTTCTATTTTAATATAATTTTATTTAATAATTAAGCACTCTGCTACTTATAATGTTTTTACTTGTCATTAAATCCCTGCTGAATTTTAGCCTTGTATTCGTAAAGATTGATGAACTTGTTCATTCATTCATTCGGATCAGCATTCAAGATTTTTTCTTTCACATCTTCAATACTTTGGAAGATATCTTCAAGTTTTTTTATAGTAAAATCTTTTGTTTGCACGTTATTACTTTCGTGGTCATTGTCGGCTTCTTCAAATGCTTGTTGTTGATCTAAAGACAGAAGATCCTCATCAGTCAATTCTTTAGAATGCAAATCGAGTAATTCCTGAACGTCGGCATTTTCTAGCTCATTAAATCCAAGTCTTTGCCCAAGGTGTGTGATTTCCTCAATAATCTCTTCATTTCTAGAGGGAGAAACTTCCGAATCACTTCAGGTTCTATTTACACAATGTGGCAAAATGCGTTTCCACGCCTTACTCATACTGCTTATAGGTAATTGTTGCCAAGCATAGTAAATATTTTCAATTGCATGTTTGATATTGTAATTTCTCCAGAAGTCAGTCAAGGAAATTGCATCATCACCAGTAGTTTTAGAAATTGCTTGTTCAAAAGTTTTTTTTAAATAATATGCCTTGAACGTTGCAATAATTCCTTGGTCCATC
>AYEL01089893.1:0-16953 GCA_000484575.1 Olivierus martensii | reverse complement strand
AAAGCTGCTTATGGGAAACAGATTACTACGTAATATTATTATTCAATATAGTTCTATATTTTAAAATAATAAAATATCCTTTATTATTTAAATGACTTTGGAAATATTAATACTGGTCAATGTCTTGAAAAATTATAAAATTTTTACATTCAAGAAAAAATACACAATCAACTAACTGAGAGGCGCTGTGGTACTGAAATTTCCCTGTTTTAGCTAAGTGTCCCATCTGTATTAGTAATCTGTGTTTAACACTGTGCAATTTATTTTGATTTTTAAATTTATCGAACCAACCTCTGCTTGCGGTGAAAGTTTCCTCACTATCCATTTCGTTTCTCTTTTCCTTCACTAATTTAAATAAACTAAAAGCTTTTGCTTGAATGTTCGCTTTACCAATCGGTATGCACTTTTGGTTGCAGTCTTCAATCCATACAGCTAAGATTTTATTCCTACACAAATCACATAAGTTATTATGTTTTGTGTAGCCAACGGGAACACACAATACATCTGATCCAGTCTTCACTGCTAGTAGACACCCAGCACTCTCACTTTTATCCCAATCTTCCATCTCATCATCGCTATCATTGAAAACAAAAAGCCTATCCTTTGAATTTTCGGCTTTCAGCAAATATTCTCCCCTCCAATTAACTCTGGTAGAACCCAACTTTCTTTTATATGTATTTGACATTTTTCAGAAAATAAAAATAAAAATTAATAACAATTGTGCATTTATTTAAAATAATGATTTTTTGGATGTGGAATTTGATTCTTTTATACTTCCTTTGGAGGAAGGGGGATTTCGTTTGTTGGACGTGGACAACCGGTCAGTGCTTCCTTGGGGAGTTTTTATTCGGGTGTTAATTATTTCTTCTGATGTAATTCATTCTTGGCCTATATTTTATGTGAGCGGTGTGGTTTCTCATTCTACCAACATTTCACACACATCATTCATATAAATATAAAATTTTTAATAGTTTATCAAAAAAACTAAGTTAATATCAATACATAACAATGGTCCATCTCGCCCAGATGTCAGCGGTCCATCTCTCCCTAAATGTCAGGGAAAAATGATCCCTGCAGCCATGAAGTAACCTTTGCGGCCAGAGCTACTACGACACATTACAATGAGTGATTAACATGATTTACGCTATGTGTGAGACATTGCTTCAAAAACATTAGCATATAACATGCGTATTACATTCCCATCTAAATAATGAAAATAAAATTGACTCATCTAATTTGTATTTGGCAATATATTAGCTGAAATACTTATACAAAAAACACAAAAACAACAACGACTATCATTCTCATACAACATTAGCAGGCAATAGTGGTTCCACGATATTTTAGCTACAGGTTCGCTAAATAAACTACTGGTCCATCTCATCCGCTGGTTCATATCTCCCGGACTTACCCTATATATTATTGTTATTACATATAAATAAACATAGTAAGAAATTATATAATTTTTTATTTATGTTTTTTTGGTTCTCCAGAACGAATTAATCAAATTCCCATAAAAACCTATGGTAAATCGATGATCGGTTAACGAACAATTCGGATAATGAACATTGTCTTGGAACGGATTATGTTTATTAACCGATCACCCACTGTAATCAGATGATATAATGGTTCTGGATCTTTGAATATTTAGAAATTCAAAGTTTTTTAATATTTTTTAGGGACATTGTAATTAATAATATGAGATGATAGATACCTGTGATAATATTGTTGGTTGCTTTAATATCAATATCTTTCAGCATGTTATTTATATTTTTTACTTTTAAAATATCCATAAAATCGCTGTTGTTATATTGAATATCAATAGAAGCCCATTACGAAATCTTTTTTATGGATTGATATAAGCAATTATTTAAGAAAGATTATTTGTCTTTGACCAGCGGCACCATATATTGTATTATAAAACGGTACAGCATGACTAATTATGTTAGCATGAATCCAGATATTTAATATCATTCAAATATCGAATATATCCCCAAGCCATTCCTGTTGATTTATAAATTTTCTTCTTAATTCATCAATATGATATCGGAATGAAAGTTATCTGAAGAAAATCTATTAAAATTCCTAGATTTCTTTGTTTTTCAAAAAAATGTAACATCATTTCCGTTTATTAAGAAAGATTTTATTTCACTATTATCGTGCTTTAATGAGAACTTCAGATATATACATGGTTTATCAGTATCTAATAATAGATTATTGTCCATCAGTCATGTTTTTATTGAATTCATGTCATTAATTAATGAATAAATATTATTATTTTTTATAATTTTGAACTCGTCTGCATATCTTAGAAGCAATGATGATGTACCGTCACGAAGAATGGATTGATATATAATACAACTAACAACGGAAAAACCCTAAGCAACACCAATATTCGGATAAATTTCGAGTTAATATTGATCATTGATTCTCAGTCTATAAATTCTATGTATTTCATCATCCAATCTATAAACAAAAAATCAATATCATACAATTCGATTAAATGTTGATAAGAGTATATTTAAATTTATTCGATCAAAAACAGATGATAAATCTAAGAATGAAACTATAGTATCGTTCTTTCATACAAAATTTCATTAGATTATAAATGCACAGTATATTCTCGATTATCCGGATTATAGATTAATCCATAATCCGGAAGTAGTAGTTAATTATTGGTGATTTATCTTTAGATGCTCTACATGAAAGTTTTTAAACATCCCAAATTAATTTCTTTATTATATTTTAAATAACTGGCAATAAAAATTATAATCAAATTAAAATAAAAAATATTATGATAATTCCTTGCTGCAAATAAACAAATATCTTGCTACCTTTTTCAATAAATTATAGAACATTTTAATATATTTATGTAAGCAATTTATTTATTTTTTAATATTAAATGCGTATTTCCCATAATTCTGATGTTTTTGAGTATTTGTAACAATTAAATGATGTTCATTTAATTGTTATTCAAGAAATAATAATTTCAATTAAATGATGTTTTACATTTATCATAATTGAATTCTCCATCATATTGGTAGATTCAGGGAAGGGGCACCGGGATAAATGCCTCCTTGTTGTAGTAATTTATCTCGTTTTCATCCTTATCCAGATAATCTCAACATTAACTAATAAGAACTGGATAATATTGAAAACTATTTGTAAAACTAAGCATAAACGGCTACAACATACTGCAATAAAATGAGAATTTCTGAACTAAAATGCAAAAGTAATAAGACAGTAAAATTTAAAAGAAATTATAAATATCAATCATATAAAAGAAATTATAATAAAGGGTGATCAAAAAATTCTACTGCCAAACTTCAAGGGCAATAGAGACAAGACAAGAGCTTTTTGTCCTCAGAATATACCCTTTCCAGGGCATAGATTTTGAGCTTCGTTCCTTAAAAGTTTGACTTAAACCACTCCATGTTGGTCAAATTGTGCTTCATCTCCACTACGTTGAAAGACTACCGAAGACTCTGATTTTCAGGGTTTTGTGCACAGATAAGACATGTTTTACATGGGCGTGATGCCTGACTAATCACAACAGCCATGTATGAACTGAGGAAAATTCTCGATGACTTTTTGATCGACCCATATGTATTGCCTCCCCACCTAAGCTCTCGGATCTACTGCATGTATCTCTTCTCACCTAATTTCGATTGTCTACACAGATACACAACCATGAGGTGAATAAACAAAAATTGCACTTGTACAATTATTTCTTCAAATTTCGAATGTAACATTATTCAAGAGCTGATGGATAATGTCAGTATTAAACATCAAAAAATAATAAACAGCCACTACTTATTAAACATTGTCCACACATTTTGGATAATGTCAACATTGTCTGGATAATGCTAACATTATCTAAGTTTAGACTTTACTGGTAACATATATACATGAATGCATGCATACATAATGACAGGGTTTGAACCAAATCCAGCCATTATTATAAGTCTGATTTGGTCAGAAGTTGTAAATAAATTTATGGATTTTTTACAACTAAAGTTTGCTAGGACACTATAAATTATATTAATAAACATAAAGAATGCAAAACTACAAAGAGAGAGAATCAGACACAAAAAAAGATTATTTCCATATATCAGATTATTAGGTCCAGCACTTGAACCCATTGAATTGCATTGATCAGTCACTGATTACATCACAGTCATAAGTAAGGAATACTTGTAATTTATAATTTGAAATTTTATCAGCATAAATGGCAATATTATGCTGCAGTAAAAATTCTGAAGTAAATAAAATTATGCTAAAACTATGATGAGAATTAATTTAAAGATTTCAAATTACTAATAATTAAAATTTTCATATATTTTGATATTTTAATATATTTTAATACTAGTTCCCAGAATTAAACTATTATATCTGTATAACTAAGAGTTTTCCCCCTAGAATAATCATCACATCTGATGTCATAGCATTTAAATCAATCACAATAAAGACTGAAATACAAGTATCACTCCTATAACACTGTAGATAGGTTCCTGAAAAACACCGTGCTATATGAGACCCAGAGCCAATACAAAAAGGAGAGTTATATTCCAAAACCAATTCAAAACAAATAACTTTTTTGTTCCACATAAGAAACTTAATGTTTATTAAGAATATTAATAACACAAAACATAGAGAAAAAATATATACATAAGCCCTTAAAAAAACAATATACATAAAACAAAAGGAAAGAAAAAAGTAGAGAGCCTATATAATATTCATTTGATAATTATATCTTCCTTATCACTATTTCATTAAAATGAGAACATTTTTTTCTTTAACAATATCAACTTTCTGAACTTTTTCATGCATTTAAAGTTAGTGTATATAATTTTTATATGTGAAGCATTATATTTAATTTTCATATGTTATCTGAAATTGTCTTTTCTTTTGAGCTGTATCAAATAATTGATCTTGCCTCAAAATAATATACATAATTTTCATGTTTTTGTAATTTTTTACATTGGTGGGTTAAATAGCCTGTCTAAAATGTTTTTGATTTATGACAAAAGCCTTTTGTTTAATTTTCTTAATTTTAAGTTAATAATTTATAATAATAGTGAACATAGTAAATAATCTATCGTCCTTGATAAATTGATTATCCTTGTCCTATAGTTGAATTACCCTCCATTATAACACAAAAATATTGATGTTAAAAGAAATAAATGAAACTTACTGTAGACTCTCTGTTGTTGGCATGACTGTTAAATAAGTATTCTCTTCTCATTACTTGAAAATGAAGTGAAAAATCAAAATAAATAGATTATAATAGAATTACGATAAATAATTTTTATGTGAAGTATTATATTTAATTTTCGTATGCTTCTATTATTTTAATTCTCTCATTATTTATTTAAAGTATAATTTATAATTTCATTTAAGTTATTATTTAAATTTGCAATTAATAAATTAATTTTCATTTTGCAATTTATATTCTGTATATTTAAAATGCATTTAAGTCCAAATTTTTGTATTCTTTCTCATAAATTTCTGATCTTAAAGGAGTTTAATTAAATTTGTAATTTAGACAATATATATATAATTTAAATTTTCCTAGTGCATGGGAACTTTTCACTTGATTTTTGTGGATATATGTGGGTAGATAATATAATAATCGCGAAATGGGTGTGACCTTACATATATTTGATAGATTTTCTAAATTTGGAATTTAAATCTCATAATATCCAGCATCATATTCTGAAATGCTTATGCTCTAATAATAAAAATGTTTTATTTATAAACAATTTCTGATGAAGAAAAAATATAAACAAAGATCAGTAAGCAATTATAATTCTGAATGTATGTACATCTAGTTCTCATTTACATGTTCTCCATTTATGTTTTCTGAGAGATACATTTGAAGAAAATTTCATGTCTCAGGTATATGTAAAAATTTTCATAAATTTGAAAAATATTGGTTAAACCAATATAAAGAAAGCACTCTTTGCAGTGTAGAACAATTTATTAAAACTTAATAAACGTTCTCAGCATATACCCTCATCAGATTATAATAAAATATAGAACAGAATGTCTTATTTTATAGTCTTTTAACTAGTTTGATTAGTAGAAGCAGTATAAGGTTTGTTATGGATTGAAAAAAATATATCATTGACAAAAATTGTGAATTCTACTCAATAGACCATAAAAAGAAGCCATTTTCTGCAACTCATCAAGTGTAATATACCCATCTTTCAAAATTTGAGAGTTTATCATTCATAATTCAATTCAAATATTTGCAAGATAGCCATAAATTTATATATATATGCATACACACATATACATATACACAGTGGATTCTGCTTAATTGGGACATGTCAGGATTAAGCCATTTTGACTCAATTAAGTGGCTGTCCCAATTAAACAAAGTAATAATAACTTCTAAAATAAAATATGTAATTCATTGGTAAATAAATAATAGGTAAAAAATAATAATTAGCTACCTATTTTAATGCTTTATTAAAATAGATACATAATTATTAGCTTTTTAGCAATCTCCTCTGACTTCGTCTTCAACACTGGGCCACTGATATTCATGCCTTGTCCACTTACTATAGAAAACAATTGATCTAATGCTTCTTTGACTTCTGGATCCTTTCCATCACGCTTTCTTTTGGATGTTCCCTGAATTAATTTCTGTAAACTCCTCACACAGTTGATTTTCTTGTTGTAGGAGATGCACTATGGTAGATTTTGGTTTATTTCAGCAAGTCTATGATAGCTTGTATTAAATGGCTGGCTTTTAATTTTATCCAGCAAAGCAATTTTACTTGAGTGTAAAATCCTTTATTGACATCTTAGCAAAGATTTAAAAATTTTAAATAAAATCGACACAAAATGAATATTGCTAGGTACAGTAACAGTAGACTCTTAAGTAGAGGCACACTTTCCAGACTCGCGACGATAGATAACGATTCTCATCATGCTAGTGTTGCCGTATCGTTATGTATTATTTATCAACAATGATATTTATTTGTAATTTTACTAAAGAATGAATGCTTATATTAATGCGGCGACACTGTGTCAACGATGAGTATGTAATAGGATCCGAAGAAACAATCCGCTCCATTGTGTTAGTCTGTATTGTCTTGTAGAAAGGTTTAACCTGAAAAATTACCGGTACAATAAAATGTTACAATTTTTATATAAGGATTTTTTTAAGAGCACACAACAAGTATTAGTGTATGTAGTGTTGCCATACTTTTGAAAAATTCCTAAAATATATATACATATACAGTAATACCTCGAAGTTATGCAATAGGTGGGACTGACGAAAATCACATAAGTTGAATTCGCGTAAGTCGGGATACAACTTTGCGTATAAATACATATAAATTTGGTTTAATTGGGACCAAGGACTAATAAAAGCACTAGTTTAGAAGAAAAATATTTAATAAAATTGCAGTTCTTTATACATATTAATACAAAATATTAAAAAAATAAATGAGTTATGTGAAATAATTTTTTATTTAATTATCAAACCATAATTTCAGCATTTTTTTCCATCTCAGCAATCTTACTGTGGATTCCAGTAGCTCAAACTTCTTTGCTAATTTGCAAAATTTTCATTCTGTTTTCAAAATCCTTGATAATGTTAAGTTTACATTCCAAAGATATCGCTATCCTTTTCTTACTAGGTGCAGGAGAATCAGATTTACTTTGTTTGGACTAGAAAACATATAACAAATTAACTTTTGTCGATCATAGAATCATAATTGTGCACTTAGAGTTTGCACGAAACGTATGCAATGTGTATCACAGCAAGATAGTGTGCAGCAGTGTTGCCAAGAACCACGTTACTCCGAGTTTGCATAAGTCGGGGTATTACTGTGTGTATATATATATATAATGCTTTTCATACAAAATTTACAAAATGAAAAATGAATTGAGGCATGATCATCCAAGGAATGACTCATCTAGGATATATTGGCTCACTCTAATCAAAATCTGAAGAAAATGTTAAGCAAAATAAATAATGACTTGAATTTGTGCTATGAACTCTATTGGAAGTACATACAATTCTAAATGTTTTTTTATTCAGATATGATATTATCTGCTAAAATATACTAGATATGATCAAAAGAATCTTTTTTTTTTTTTTTATTTAAATGTTATATGGTCTATGTCCTTTCATGTTTTGACCTACTCCTTATAAAGATTTTTTAGTACCTAGATAAAATGCATAAATTTCTAGAATGCTCTAAATTTGAAATACATGCTAAATTTTATTTATATTTTTTCATTTACAGTTGGAAGCTAAACAGGTTACTCCTCCTTATAAACCAAAATTAGTAACTGATCGTGATTTAGAACATTTTGATCCACAATTTACAAGTGAACCAGTTCTATTAACTCCAGATGACTTGTAAGTAATTATAAATTTATACTGCTTGACCAAAATATTTGAATTTCCTTACTATGGAATTCCAGGCAAAATCTTCATATTCAATAAATGTGTAACTCTCACATTATTGGTAATCAGATATCTTATTTTTTGCAAGTTTCTTTTATACATATAAATGTATAAAAGGAACAAATTTTTTATTGATTAAAAATTTATTACAATAATCATTTTGAAGTCTATTTGGAGAACTAGAAATTCTGTTATTAAACTTCATTACTTCTATTATCCTTTAACAAATTTGTTTGTTATAATGTATCATTTTATCATTTACTGAATTTTTATATGTATGTATGTATATGATATTTTATCAACCATTTTAATAATGTTGTTGGATTAAGATGGTACAATTGCAAATATAATTTTAAATGAATCAACATTTTCTATAAATATATTTTGAAACATCAGCTTCGTAATCGTGCACGTAGAGTTCGCGCGAAACGCGTCCAATGCGTATCACAGCAAGATAGCATGCAGCAGTAACTTATTTCCAAACGAAAAAATCAAGAACCACGTAACTCCGAGTTCGCGTAAGTCGGGGTATTGCTGTATTTTCCTACAACTTATGAGAATTTTTGCATAATATAATTTAAATTTATTTCCGAAATGTATACTTTAAAAATACTGTGTAGGCCTATGTGCAATAATTCACATTTGATCTTCAAGATTGGTTAGTTACGCTTATATTGGATTATCTCTCTCTGTGAAATTTACCTTTAACATATATGATTTTATTTTATATTTAGTTACAGGATAATAAAATGCAGATTTGCATTATTCAATGTCAATATAATTATCTATTATATTTATAGAATTCCAAATCGAATTTGTTATCAATCTTTAAAGTCAGTCCATGATTCGCAAATTTAAATATTTTATGATATAAAATTATCAGAGCATAATGTAAAAGTTATGTTGTCCTAATATTGTACTATAAGGTATTTCATTTAATAAAATATATACTCTATATTATTTCATAACTTTTAAAACTAGATTAATACTTATATATATTTTCAAGAACAAATTCGGTTAAATGATACCTAATCTTGTTTTCAAGATATTTTTTGCAATCCAGGTTTCGAGGGCTTGCTATCATGTTATCAACGAATAAGTAATTTAGAACGCATTCCAGACAAATATTTGATACCCTTTAATCGCTTTCAAAATAAAGTTTTTACCGCTTATTTGATGAACCGAATCTAAAAAGGGTTTAAGATTATTTAAAATTTATCTTACTAATATTACAAAATAAATTTAATTGATATCATATGGTACAAAAACTTGCCTTGAAAAGATTTGTAAATAAAGATATTACTTGTTAGATAAAGAATAGGGAGGGATAAGCAACTAAAATGTTCTTCATTCTCTAAACATCTTCAGAGTGAACTTTGACATCTTGAAACAGCAGGGTAGAAGTTCACTCTAGCATTGGATTTGTTTATCGAAATTCGAGTATGATGTAAATTATGTCTTTTAGATAACCCAATTATTCGCTATTATATCAAATGGATACTTAAATAACAAGATAAATCTTATAAAAAAATTTTTAATACTATATTGTAATAAAAAACACTAAAGCTGTTGTTCTAACATAATTATTTTGTTTTAATCTTACGAATTAATTAACAAAAGAAATACGTTTATAAAAAATTTAAATAAATTCATTTTATTGATATACTGTAATTATGCAAGTACTATAATTAAGCATAATACTGTACTTAAATAGCACTAAAATTATATTTTTCTATGAAGACAATGATTGTGCCATTCAATAGAAGATAAATGCTGTTTTAATTTTTAATGCAAGATACACTGAATCAGATTACATATTACTAATACACTGTTAGAAATCTTATAATTGTTTAGCATTCAGATTTTGTTTTAATCGGAAAAAAATGCAAAATTACTTGCTTAATTTACGTTTATTCTCAAAATTATTAATTAATATTAGTTTTATTAACATAATACTGTAAGTAGGCCTATAATAAACAAACAAATACAAATTGTACTCACCTAGTGAAATGGATATTTGGAAAATTATTCCTAATACAGCAAAAATCGTCTTGAACAACATTTAGATCTTAGATGCTTTAGATGCTAATACTCATGGACTTTCGAAGTATGATTTTAATCAATAATTTAAATCACGTGGTTTTCTTTTAACTGTTTCTACATGGCACAGCTAACTGTGTCACAACTCTCCACTGCTGCTTTGAACTACACTATTAGAATTGAGATAAAGTACATCTCATAGATAGCAAACCGATGTAAGAAATCATCGCTGTGCCACATAGGTTGTTGACTTTTGTTGTAAAAAAAGAGAGAGGGAAAAATATAGCATACAGTATTAAACTTCAGGTAATAGGTTTTAAAAATTATTTAATATTTTTTATTTCTAATTATTATTTATTCAAATTTTCATGATTATTAACGTGATAATTGAATTTTTATAACTATTAATAAATACTAAATCAATCAATTTAAATAGTTTTCGGACAGGGTCATAACTATTAATAAATACTAAATCAATCAATTTAAATTTTAAATAGTTTTCGGACAGGGTGATAAAATAAAAAAATTCGTTTATACCAATAATTATTTTATACAATAATTTTTTTATTATAGTAATATTTATAATATATAAAATTTCAGATTATTAATCAAACAGGTGCTGATTTTTTCCCAGTTATTTTATATATATTATCTGTAAATTGTTGATTTTTCTCTACAAAAAAATATAAAAAGAAATATATATAATTTGTGATTAATTAATTAAAATAGCCAAAATTAAATGTGAATTATTAATTTAATATTACATAATTGGTGGAAATTTTGTTATATGAATTTCAGGATTCATTATTGTATGGGGACCGCCAGTAGTTCTTCCCACATGATTACATTCTGAATTTGGAACAAAACTATAAAGAAATAAAAATATTTTAGCGTTACATATCAATATGAAAACATTTTAAGCGTCAGCCTTTTTAAAAATCTTTCGTGTAAGGTACTTTTTATCATTAATAGTTATAACGCCAGCAACACTAGGATTTATTTTCGTAGAATCTCTAATATCGAAAGGAGAACTCTTGATAAATCTGAAAGTATTAGTAGTTCCATAATTACTGAATATCAATATAACCGTAACAGATATTTTTATAATATTTTAATTATTAAGCTATTAGTTCTCTAAAATTTTTATTTGCATGTTTTGTTCAATAAAAATTTTTTCTGACAAAATCTGATTTTTTAATAACCATAATGAGCGCTAAAGATGGTAGAACCTGATTAAGAACTAACGTTATAAATTAATACTTACGAAGGCCGATAAATTTTAGTAGGTCTTTCGAAAGATATACATTTAGCAATTTGCCTAATGAATGACAAGTTCGTTTAAAAAAAAGTTATTTTTATATGAAAAAAACTATAAAAAATAAAAACAATACTGTTTTGTTCCTGCTGGAATAGGTATTTCTGATTCTACCATAGCTTTAATTTGCTTCAATTTAATACTTAGAGCGTTTATGTGACTCTGAATTCGTTCTGTAATATTTTCTAAATTAAAAAAATCTACTTTGTTATTTGTTTATTTGGCACTGTAGTAACTCTGACGTAGTTATAACGAATTCATTTTTTTTTTTCAGTTAAATTTATATGATTACATTGATCTTTCAAATTATTTTAGCAAGAAAATGCCAAGTTAATGAGGGAAAAATATATCAAGTCCATGTACTAGAAAATTATTCCTAAATATTTTATAGAAAGGTTAAAACTAAAAGAAAATTATAGAAATTATTGACAAAATAGTTTATTTAAATTCTGAAAAGTTTTAATATCAGTTATTCAATGAGTATTGTAATACTCTTATCCCCAAATACTTTTTTAATAATGGTTAAATTTATGTGCAATATATATAAAAAAATTAGTAAATTACATTGTGATTTCTAATCTTGTAAATATAACAAAAAATAGTTAAAACAATAATTGATGAAATAATTCAAGAAGTCTGATATTAGATATTTTGCATAATTTTTTACTATAATTATTGTCATTTTTAATGGCTTTATACATAATTTGATTTTTCATACAACTATTTTGTATTAGTTTTTGCTAATTTCATTCCATATTATATGAAAATAATATCAAAAAAAAAGTCTATAATATATATTCTCAAAATCGACAATTTTTTACAGCTGTCACAAAAATCTATACTGAAGACCAACATTCAAAATAAGTGTGCCAAAATTGGTATATATAAATTGAAGAATATTTAATGGGAATATGTATAACATACTGTGTTTGCTGTTTACAATATTATGGCATGCAATTTAAATTTCCAATTAAGTACCTATAAGTATAGACTTTTATGACATTCTGTACAAATGTTTATATAAAAATTTCAATGGATCAAATGAAACTAATACCAAACAAAATTGTAAATAGGGACCATGGTGTTTCATTGTTGTAATTTTTAGGTATCTAAATTAGATGTGATAATGTATTATCTATAATTACATGCATTCTATAGATAATTGTTTAGTATATTAGATTTACTGTTATATAAAAATAATTGCTAAGTTGTATTTTATTATTCGTATTATTATTGATTTTAAACAGTATTGAAAAATATACTAGAACTTCATTATAATTGAATAGTGAAGCAATTTCTTTTTTAGAATAATTTTATTGATATTGATAAAGAATTATATTAGTAATTGTTAATTTTGTAGTGTGAATAAAATATTTAATGCATATTAACTGGTTTTAGATGATATTAAAACAGTTAATGTGCTTTAAAAAAATCACATTGTAAACAGTTCTATTTATTTTTACTCTAATACATTATTGACACCTGATAACTCTTAGTACATTACTAAAGAAATTCAAGTATAATTTAGATGTTCTGCAATAATTAGAATATTTTAAATAAGTTTGAAACAATGAGAAGTCAAAGTTAAATTTTTGTAAATATTTCATATATTAACATAACCCTAAATTTACTAATTATTAGAATTAAATATTACAAGAAATGAAAGAAAAACTTAACTACTATTAAATTTTAAAAACTAATATATCACAATTCATAAAAAGTATAAATAATGAATACACACAAGTTCTTTTACATGTAAAAGAACTTATAAATAATTTTTTGATTAGGCAAGTTATTTTATTGACTTATGACAGTTATAAGCCAGAATGCTCGGAAGTAAGAAATATCCTGAATTTATGATTTCCCACTATTAATCTTTATTAGGACACTATAAATTGTTATAATAAAATTAATGAACATAAATTACAGAAACAGACACAAAAAGGATAATTTTGGTAGATAAGATTGTTCATGAACATGTACACCCATAAATTGCATTAACCAATCACAGAATTTATCTATTATATTACTATTGTCAGTACAGGTGGTCATAAGTTTAGGATTACCTGTTTGTTATTTATCAGCAGAATATAAAAAGTTTTGGAATAATTGAAAACAACAAATGTATTTTTCAGAAATTCAACAGATTTGTGTTAAAATGCAGATTGTAGAGTTCAATTTTATTCACAACACTCTCCCTAAAATTGAACTTTGACAGAAAAAAAGCTGCAGTATCAGTATTTAAAGTCAAAATAAACCAATTTTCTCACTTAGCTTTGTTAGCTGTACAGATCCTAATGGTTTTGTTAACATATCTGCTACCTGATTGTTTGTAACATACCTGATTGTTTGTTTCAACATATTCCAATATAATTCTTTTGTCCATTACCAATTCTCAAATATAATGATACCTACTGAGATATGTTTTGTACATTTGTGTTGCTCAAAATTATTAGCCAATCTCATGGCTGCCTGATTGTCCACCAACAGACGTGCTACAGTTTTAGGTTTGAATTCTTTGATGACACCATGTAACCAAATTAGTTCCTTAGCAGCTGTTGATGCTGCTATATATTCTGCCTCAGTTGTCGAAAGTGCTACACATCCTTGGTGTTGGCTGCTCCATGTAATTGCTCCATCTCCTAATGTAGATACATAGCCGGTAGTAGATCGCCTGGTTTGTAAATCTCCAGCAAATCAGCATCACTAAACATGTTCAGATAAACAGTAGCTGATCCACTGTATACTATTCCCTTTTCAATCGTCCCATTCAAGTACCTAAATATTCGTTTAATAAATTTCCAAAATCCTATTGTTGGTTTAGATAACCATTTAAGATTTTTTATTGGTTTTAGATAACCAGCCTTTCCAACTGTATATGCCAGATCAGGTCTAGTAGTAACAACAAGATACATAAGCCATCCAATTGCAGATACAGCAGAATGTATTTTATCTGCTTCTATTTCATTGTTCAGTATATCCAGAGATACTTTATCCACTGGAACTTTAGAAGGTCGACAGTTGTTCATGTCAACTATTTCCAGCATTCTCAAAATATATGCAGTCTGATGTATTCTGATTTTCCCATCATTAAAGTGTTCTATTTGAAATCCCAGAAAATGGCTAACTTCATCACAAATAGTGATTTCAAATTCTTTTTGAAGTTGAAAGAGTAATTTACTGATGTCTTCTTTCCTATTTACAAGAATTAATCCATCATCAACATAAATAGCAATAACAGTCAATATTCCATTATCCCTTTTAATAAACATACAGGGATCATAAATACTACATATAAAATTGATAGAAGTTAGAAATCCGGTCAGTCTTTGCTTCCATCATCTTTGGTCCTTGTTTAAGTCCATACAAGCTCTTAATTAATTTACAAATGCATCCAGATCCATCATTATAGCCTTCTAGCTGGACCATAAATATCGATTCTTCCAAATTTCCATTTAAAAAGACTGTTTTGCAATCAAATTGGCTGATTTCCATCCTCTCTGCAACAGCAAACCAAAGTAATTATTGCACAGTATCATGTCGGACGATACGACTAAACGTTTCATTGTAATCCACACCAAACTTCTGTTCAAACCCCCTGATAACCAGACGAGCTTTAAAATGATCTACTTCTCCATTAGATTTAGTTTTTACACGATAAACCCATTTTACTGATAGTGGCTTCATATTCTCATCAGGTTCTATAAGTTCCCAAGTATTGTTCCTCTGGTGAGAATCCATTTCATCGTTCATTGCTCTGATCCAGCTTTCCTTTTCAGGTACTTGCATAGCTTCGTCATAAGAATTTGGTTCAATAGTGGATTTACGACACAGATATGCATATCGTTTTGGCTGTTAAAGTTTGTCTCTGTCTCTTAACTGATAGCCATTATTCATGGATAACACCTGTTGGTTATGTTGTTGCTCCACCAGATTAGCTTGTACTTGATCCTCTTCTCGCATGCACGATAACTCAGTTTCTTCTTGATTCACAACAGTGTCCTTATCTTTCTTTCCCTGACTCAAGTCCAACAAGGTGTTTGGGATAGAAACTTCATGAAATTCAACACCTCGACTGATTTCAACTCGAGATTCATCTGTTATCCAGACTCTATAGTTTCCAGAGACCTCTTCATATCCGATAAAAATTCCTTGTTTGCTTGTTGTCCCAAATTTTTTATCACCTCTACCTGCTTAGGAATTCGAACAAAACATTCGCTCCCAAAGATTCTCAAATGATTTAGGGAATACTCACGACCATACCAAGCTCCGTTATCTGCCCAAGCATATTGCAGGATTTTTAAACTGTGTAAAATGGCCATGGCTAATGATATTTAATTTCGCCACCTTGTATGTAATATGTACTAGGTGGCCAACAAATCGTGTTTTGATCAGAAATTCCACATGGGCTCTAGATTTATCAACTGAGCATTCTAAAGTGAAAAAATCTTGAAAACAGACATTAATTAGTGATTTCTTTCCTTATATTTAATTAACAGTGTGAAACTGTGTCATAACTTTGTATTTTAAACTTTGATGTTTAATATATAAATTTATAGCTAACTGTGCATGGTAGCCAATCTGTGCTTTATGACCACAATCTCAGCCACTGAAAGCTGATTATACAGGAAACCTGTATAATCAGCTTTCAGTTAAATATAATACAGGAAACCTGTTTAGCACAGGTTTTCCTTTATTATATTTTTATGTTGCATAAATAATAAAAATCATTGTTTTTATAACTTTGTTAATTATATGAGAGAAAACAGTTTGATGAGAATCACAAATTTACTCATTAAACTTTTTGTAAATTACAAACAAATCAAACAACAACTAATGGAATATTTTTGAATTAAAAGTGCAGTTTTAATAATTTATTAATTTGGGCTACATTACCATCATTTATTAAAATATTAATTAAATTTTGGCTAAAGTGCCATGCCACCATTTAGTAGTAAATAATTGAACTATAATTCTATAATTTTTTAACTGTTTTTCCCAAAAATTATGATGCTTATGTAGTAATAACTTTTAGTATTTATGCAAAATAAGAATCTAATCCAATAAGAAAAAACTCATTACGTTTATTGTACATGGAAAGCAGGTAATTTATTATTGTTTCTTATTAAATAAATTATGGAAAATTTTTTATTTTAAAAAATTTATTTTT
>AYEL01089892.1:0-13100 GCA_000484575.1 Olivierus martensii | reverse complement strand
AAAAAAAAATCTAGTTTCATCCAGCCACAATTATAAATTTAACACAGTAATTAAAACTTTTAATAAAACATTTTTCGAAAATAAAAAAAATAATATATCGAAAAATTAATTATCGATTATACCGAAAAATAAAAATTTTCTATGCAATAACCATTGAATAATTTTGAATTTTGTGCTATTGCAGACTTATTTTAAAGGATAAAGTTTATTATTTTTATAAAAAAAATAAATAAATAAATTTTATCTTGAAAATTGGCTTAAAAATGAGTTATAATTTCGGTATATTGTAACTCATTTTGTCTCCATTTATAGACTTTAGTAATCGGCATATTAAACGGCAGTTTGATGAACAATTATCAATGATTATAATTCAATAAGCTATAATTTCTATAATAAATAAAAGGGTATACATAGAACACTATATAATAAGGACGTTCCCTAGAGAACTAGAACAGTAGCAGTATAAATAAATCTGGCATCCCTCTGTTACCAGTTGCCAAGCCCGATTCTTTCCCTATTAATTAATTATTCCCTTAATTTATTGTCACAGGATTCCCTGTCGTCTTAGCATCAACTTACTAATGCTATATATAAAAGATAAAATTTTATTCCTGCAATGCAATGAAATTTCTGATTTATAAAGCAAACGTTGATGTAACTAAAAATTTAACCATTTTAAATGTGTTGCTACCACATGTTCACTGGAAAATAAAGTTTGCTTTCTCTTTTTAAATAAATTAAATCACTATCAAATATTTAATTTTTTAAAAAACTTACTACATAAGTAATTTTTTTTTATTAAAAAAACTTCTTAGTTTACTAAGGAAAAAAAAATAATAATAATAATAATATTCAAGAAGACGTCCAATTATTATAAGTATAGCATGAAAAAATTAAAAAGAAAAATTTCTGTCACGCTAATTGTTAATCGATCAAATTATCCAAAAGACAATTTAAATAATTTAGAATTTTTTTAAATATTTTTTTTAATAAAAATTTAACGCATCAAAAATTCGATGTAATACTGAGTAAACGGTTTTTTTTTGCATATGAAAATTTCATATTTAAGAAAAAATTAATGGAAAAATTGAACCAAAAAATTAATTTAAATATACCAAGTTTTTATCAGATTATCAAGAATACTTCAAAATTAATTGCGTTTACAATATAAAAAAAATATATACTGTATATATATATATAAAGGAGAATTATCAAAGATAGATGATAATTTTATATTCCACTTCAGTAAATATATGAGTAAAATTTGAATTGCAAATATTACTAGTGTTAGTTGGGGAAAGTATCCATTAACACTACAAAGTAAATGATATCCTGTTATTCTCATTCTCACAGAAGCGAAAAAGATCGATATAACAGGTGTGTGCGTATGTGTATGTGTGCTCATGTAATGTTGCAGAAGAGAGAATATTAAAGCATTTACGGCAGTTTTTACTTTTAAAAAACTATTTTCTAATTGTTTGATTAAATGTTACTTCTGTCTTTTTCCTCTTTAAAAAGTTAAATAATGTGAATAATCTCATTAACCATCGCGAAGAGGAAAGAAGATTAAAATTCAAATTTTAATAAAGTTGCCTCTCAGTTAAAATTAGAATTCTTATCTCATTTTTCTTTTATCTATTTTTTCCCCTTCTTCTAGTTTATTATTTCCAGAGATATTATTTTCTATGATACCGCTCTTCCGATCTTATTTTAAAAAATTTATTTTTTTTTTCAATTCTTTATTCAATATTAATAATCATTTGCATTAATATTTTATTTAGTCTTTTATATTTTATAGTCTTCATACTGATAAAACATGAATTGAAATATTCATATAGTATATATTAATTTAGGAGAGTTAATAAAACCTAGTTCTGTATTTTCTGTATACAAAGAGGACACAAAGTAAAATCTAGAAATAAATAAAAATTTAATTACAAAATTTGAACAGTTTGCACTTATCTGGGTGTGATACATTTTTTAATATAACTATACTTCACTTTATGCAAACTTTCAATGAAAATTTTTAAAAATTTAATATAGAAATAACATAGAAATTTTAGTGAAACAATTTTCTCCAACCACAGTTATCTAATTTTCTTAAATATTCATATTTTCAATAATCATATAACATGAGAAATACAGTAATATAGTATATGTTTTTATATTAAGAAATGTATAATACAACATTTAAATACTTAAATTCAACTTCTATAAAAACTTTGTTTATGCTAAAACTTAGAATAAATTATTCTTGTGACAAAAATTGTTTAATCATAGCAACTAAAAATAGTGGTTTTTATTTAAAATTAGGAATATTAATCTATTCTCTGCTTTTTAGAACAGAGTATATATGTACATAATTTTAAAATTGAATCAAAATATTATATATAAAATTTTTCTAAAGTTATCTTTATTATTATTATTATTATTATTTTGCATATTTTACACCCCTTTCCAATCAAGGAGATTACTAAGAGGTGGAGCCAGTTCCAACCACAGGCTATACCCACACCCGTGGAGGGGGGCCAGATAGTGAAGGACGGGATCACCGGGCCAGGCCCAGTACCCCGAAAAAACTTTTCAGGAGTTACCAGACCCAGGATGCGAATCTGAATCCTCCTACATGGCATGCTGACAGTGTTACCACTTAGGCATCCAGCCATGTTATCTTTATTTTAATGAAATTTAAAAACGTTTTAATTTTATATAAATAATGTTTATATATTACTGATTGATGGATTCAAGCATCTAGTGTAATGATGATTTTTCAAAAATTTTTCTAAAATTTGTTGTTGCAAATTTGAAATTTTTAGAGTAAAGAGAGAAAATACAGTAGAGTATTAATTATTCAAACTAATTGGAACAAAAGTTGTTTGGATAATCAAATATACATGGAAATATAGTTTACACACAAAAAAAAATATAATTAGGCCTACATCATTCTACACAAGAGTATTATACTGTATTTTCAAGTATGAAGTATTATAAAAAATTAATTAAGAAAATGGTTTGCAACTAATAGTGAAAACTTCCAGATTGTAACTAAAGCCAGAATCTGATTTTTAAATCTTGTAATAATAAACTAACAAGGGGAGGCCACAACCTCCGTCCAACCAATTTCAATCAGCTTTAACATACAGGTTGGGGGCCATTGAAAAGTAATTGGTGTAAAAGGGTTTAGGTCACTATGACTCCGTTTCTAAAAAAATCGAAGTCAAATGTCATGACGCCGGATCGCACCACTTATATACCTAAAAAATGGCACCTCTTTCTACCAAAGTGGTGGTGTAGCAGTTAAAGCGGTTTCCTGTAGAACTGAAAGTTGTGAGTTTGAGTCTCCCTTACATATTTTTTTTCAAGTGAATAAATTAAAATATTGCTAACAACAAAACTTCAGATAAAATCACGTCATTTTTGTCGTACTTATGTTTGATAAAATCACTCTTCAATTATTATTTGATCTCTCTCTCGCTTTATCTCACTCACTCTCTAATTGTTGTAATTCACAGTGTATTGGGTGATATGTAATATATAATATAATATTAGATTTTTCTGAAAGTTTCTTTCACGATCTGCATGCAGCTACTTTTATAACTTTCTCTTTCTTTTACAACTTTTCAATGCAAACAAAACATATTCTATGATAGCTAGATAACAAATGAAGAGAATGACAAAAATACCTAATTGTAAGACATAAGATTGCAAATCTGGGAAATTAAAATCAATATTTACAATTTGTATCTTCAACATGTTTTGAAACCCTATGTTGGAAAATAACAAATTCTACCTAGTATTGGATTAGTGGACAAATTGACATGGTCATGTATGACTCTATGTTCACAAACGATCAGAACCAACCAACTTGCACGGTAAAAGTTATATCGTTGAAATGCATACTCCTGTGCCAACCCTGTGATGTTTACTTCTTTCGGCAAGTAAAGAATTTTATTTCAAAATTGCAGTATACTTCTCAAAACCCAGCAAGAATTTCATAACCAAACAGATACCATAGCAATTCACATCCTAATATATAATCAATTGTTAGCACCAATATTCTAGGCAATGCAATCCTATGCATGGTACGCATCAAATCTGATTACACAGAGACGTATATTCATGAATGTCAAGCAAGTTTGTTTTCCAAACATTATTGGGCAGGAGATGTGTGTGTGTGTCAAAATAGCTTTTACCAATGCACTTGGATTAAATAAGTTTTGTTGGTTATTTGAATCTGCTTTATTATCTGAATTGGATTAAATAAGTTTTGTGGTTTTTTCATTTTGCTTTATTTCAAGCTTTAATTAACACTTTTTGTAAGTGTTTTGAGTCTAATAAATTTATATTTTTATTACTTAACTTGTTTTGAGAATTTATTGGTGCAGAAAGTTCATTTGGTTTCAATGATTTTATGACAGTTATCACCCGTTGCACTGGGAATTATGATAGTGAAATGAGTGAGTGAGATAAAGCGAGAAAGAAATCGAACAATAATTGAAAAGTGATTTTTGTCAAATGTAAGTATGATATGACAAAAAAAATGTGATTTTACCTAAGTTTTATTGTTAGCAATATTTTAATTTATTCACTTGAAAAAAAAGATACATAAGAGAGACTCGAACTCGCAACTTTCAGTTCCGCAGGAAACTGCCTTAACTGCTACGCCACTGCTTTAGTTGAAATAACTGCAATTTTTTAGGTATATAAATGATGCGATCTGGCGTCATGACATTTGACTTCGATTTTTTTTTAAAATAAAGGCATAGTGACTTAAACTCTTGAACACCAGTTACTTTTCAATGGTCCCCAACTTATATGTTAAAGCTAATCGAAATCAGTTGGACGAAGGTTGTGGCCTCCCCTTGTAAGACTATATTTCTATGATCATCTTTGAATAAATTATTAAAAATAAATAAATAAGAAGCAGGAATAATACTTCAGCATTGTAACCATTGCATTAGAAATAGATACTCTAATTTTATTTTTGAACAACAGTGATTTAGATAATTGATTTGTTCTGATAATTGATGCTCTATTATATTTCCTATTCTGCAGAAAAATAACAAAGTTTTTCAAATAAACATAACATTTAAAAAAATTTTGAAATATTTTGCAGTTTTCTGTCTATCAGATTAAGCAGATTTGTTTTTTTTTAATTTTTTATTGATGACAATTTCTATAAAGCATTCTTGTAATATCTCCACAATTTAGCTATCTTCTAAAAAAATGAGTCTCATGTAAACAAGAATTGAAATATGAAAGTAGTGTTGATTTTTTTACTTTTAGAAAAAATAATAAATATAACTTAAATTTGTTTCCAGATGAAAGCATTTGTGTGAAATTCAAAGGAACAAGACTCATATTATGCGACTTATTCCTTTGTTATGCGTGAAGAGCTAAGCATGTGAGAGATGTGGAAATAATTTTATATTGGCTTTAATAAATGGAAACACATCTGTGCTATGTACAGTCCATTTAATAAAGGTGTAGACATAGTCCGTAGGAGCAGCAATGACAGGAAGTAGATCACTTACAATGTCTGGAAATTCACAGCAAAGGCTGCCTGTAATGAAACGGACTGTTCCTGTTGCCGTATAAACGGGTGTAGTAGATTGTGTTATCTTTAAAGTTATTTATGTGCAATTATTTGTATTATGATTATGTTGTATGTTATATAGAGAAAAATATAAGGGGGTCAATGAAGAAAACCATTCTTTTAAAAGGGGTTGATGCAAGAAAAAGGTTGGGAATCCCTGATTTAGATGATGAACAACGATGTAAAAAATATGAAAATAAATATTTCTTAAACAGTTAGTATTGTGGTTATTCATCATGAGGTTGGCTAATGGCCAGAATCTCACAAAGCAAAAACCAATTACCATATTTTACATATAGTTAATACTTTGATTAGTGCAAGAAATTCGTGGAACCCATTATTCGCACTAATCAAGGCCTACCTGTACATATAAAATTTTTTTCACATATGTTTTAAATGTATTTTAAAAATTTCATAGTGATATATAAAATTTTTGGGCCAAATTTGATTCTATGAACATCTTGAATATATATTGGTTAAGTTACATGGTTTAATGCATAATGCACTAGAATTTATTTTATATCTGGAAAAACAATTATCTGTAATAACTTCAAATAATCTGAGACTGAGAAGTTCGTGGTTTACGAGTGTTTTCGAAATATGAAGTATCAAAAAATCAAAACTATGAATATTAATTGCAATAAAAAAATTCTAAATAGTCATAGAAAGCCATTTAAATCCACATATATAGCTATAAAATACAGTACAATTTGTAGCAAAAACTCCATTGTCTGCTTCAAAATCAGAAAATACAAAATGGCAGACAACTACTGCCATTTTGAATTTTCTGATTGTATTCTGATTTTATAGGCATATTATGTAAATAACTTCTATTCTTGGATTGTGCCTAATATAGCAGTTCATCTGTGCTACAGCTCATCTACTTATTTGTCAATAATAATGAAGAATAAAAATTATTTAACATTAATAATTTCATTATTATTATAATTTTCTTTAAAATAAAGACCATATTTTCATTTTTTACATAAACAAATCATTTTTTAATCATATATTTATTGATTTTGTTGACTTTTACTGAATTTTATTATGGTCAAATTTCCATATCAAGAACAGAATTCCATATTCTAACATTATGTCTATGGAAAATTGATTCTTGAGTTATGAGTTCTCTAACTCAAAAATCAATTTCCCATAGACATAATGTTAGAATATGGAATTCTGTTCTTGATATGGAAATTTGACCATAATAAAATTAAGTAAGTCAACAAAATCAATAAGTATATGATTAAAAAATGATTTAATGAGCTTGCTCCAGGAATGAATTAGCTCATAAATATGTCTGCACAGGATTAATGAAGGCAATTACCCCTATGGAAATTTGGATATTGGAGCAAAAGTACCTTTTTGCTCCCATGTTATTTTATATTTAACAATGCAAAAATGATCATAAATGGAAATAATCATTAATATAAAAAAAACTATTCATTTTGTGTAATTTTTCATGTATATATACAGTGCTCGAAATAATTTCGAAAATCCAATAGCAAAAAAAAAAAAATTTTCTGATCACCAACCCCCTCTCTCCTTCCCCCAAAACAAAAACACTTGCATAAATTTACCAGCAAATATGTTTTTCACAACACAATCAGGGAAGTACCATGTGTTATGCGAGTTGTGATTTCACAATGATCACGTCGAAAGTATCATGTCACATATACATTCAAACATTAATATCAGGCAGCGAAATAAATACCTGTCATTTCAATAAACAGCTACTAGACCAGTCGCTAAAATATTTTAGTTCACAAAATTCTCCACAACCACACATAATCTGTATGAAACATCACTAAAATATTTCAGAAGTTCAGAAAATTCTCCACAACCACAAGTAATCAGCACGAAACAACACGAACGGCAAACGATCTTCTTTCTTCTTCTTCCTTTATCTTTCTGAAAATTCTTGAAATCAATTGAAGCACAAACGTAGGAGATTAAAAATTAATTTATTTAGAAAATGTTTTGGGCTATTCGACAACTTTCCGAAAATTACCTGCGTTAATAAGTGACAATCAAAATGCACCTTGCAAATCTTGCTGGGGTAGTGACAGTATTAAAAATCCCAGCAGAATTTTTACCTCCCCTTTTATATTACCCTCTAATTAAAGGTTCCTGAGTTTATTGGTGAAGGTCCCATGAGGGGCAAAAGCCCTGTTCTCAAGTTATGGGGCTCCAAATTTGGTGCTCGAAATCACGTTTCTCCTATTTATATTGGCTGCAAGTCTCATATAACATGGTTTCACACAACATGGTGTTTTTCAGGAACCTATCTGCTATGTTATAGGAGAAATACCTGTATTGGACAAGAAAGATCAAGTTATGCTAATGATGGTTAGCTTATCCTTGCAAGATCTCTTATACTCTATTGAGTATCATTTAGTACAGGAGTCTCAAAATTGTTTGGATTCAAAACCGTTACTGAAATCCTTTATACTTCATTGATTATCAATCATTTAATAAAATTAATAATATATTCAAAAGATGGTATTTGAATTTAGTTTAATGTATAAGGCTGTATTTCTTAATTTATATTGAAAAATGTAGGAAATATTTAATGAAGTTCTTAACAGGAATAAATGATTAAGTTCATCTTATAAGCAGTAAATTTTATTTGAAAATTTACTTATAAAATGAGAAGTTTAAACTCTTGAATATTTAACGTTAGTTAAATTTCAGATGTGTTTCTTACTATATGCATATTATATAATAGATGAAATTTGATAAAATATGATGAAATTTGATAAAATTTGAAAAAAAATAGATATCTCATTTTCCCTGTGATGAAGGATTAATTCTCTAATGTTTTTAGATATGGCAGGTGGCATGTTTGAACACTTACTTATCTCAGCTCACTTGAAGAACCCTTCTTATCGCTTGATAATTCAGTTAATGCCAGTAATTTTATGGATCTAATTAATTTTATTATTATTTGTTAAGCTACCTAATGTATTAATAAAGCTTAAAAGTTAATGATATAAATGAAATAGTCTTTTAGACTGAGAAATCTAAAGCCAATCTAGTATACCTTCCTCCCCCAATGTAGCATCTGACTACATGGACTTCACTGACTTGCATTGAATGACGATCAACTCCTGATCTCATGAATCCATCTGTTTTGTATATTGCACGAAAGCCAAACTGCTTCCGATATTGTCTACACCTTTATTTAACAAACTGTACAAGTATCATTGATAACGTATTAAATAATAAATTCTGTAAATCCAAAAAATTACAATAAAACATATTTTATAGTACAGAAAGTAAACCACTTTTAATCTGGAAATTTTAAGAAAGTAACATAATTCTCATATTTATGGTCACATTTATTTTACATAATTTTCCATTGGAAATACGAGGGATGTTCCGAAAGTAAGTTTTGTCATTTTTTTCACATAACAACTTTATTGCCAAAAAAAATACACCATGGCATCATGAACTATACACCTTGCACTATTTTTCGACATAGTCACCACTGACATTGAGACATTTGTCATAGCGTGCAGTCAGTTTGAAGAAACCACTCTGGTAAAACTCTGTGCCCTGCGATGTGTGGACGCCACATCTGACACCGTTATGTGCCTGTCCACTGACACCATGTCCTGTACTCTAGCAATGTTGTTTTCATTTGTGGATGTGGAGGGACACCCACTTCGACCTTCATCCTCCACACACTGCCTTCCTTCACTGAACATGCAACACCAGCGACCAACCATTTGACGAGACATGACCTCTTCACCATACACAATCTGTAGGTGTTCATGGATGATGGACACACTAGTTCCATGTGCCCATTCATACCGGATAACAGCACACACTTCCGTTGGCGACCACATTGTCAGTACACGTCTGTCTGCCATCGTGATTTGTACTCGAATAACCTCGGGCACGCCTGTCTGCTGCTATTCTCTCTTCTTCGGCGCTCTGCGCATGCATCATTCTTCCTCCACTGACCCTCCTTCCGTCGTTGAACCAGCAATGGATGTGGATTCTTATGGCAATTGTTTGTTTCATCTGGTGTACCATCTTCTCTTTCAAAAAAAATGACGAAACTTACTTTCAGAACAACCCTCGTATTTGATGATAATGAAAATGCAAGACTTTATTTTATGCTTCACTATTCTTTTCTCTATGGATATTAGATAGTTCGAGATCAAAATAAGCCACATTTACATTAATTTTAGTTTTGATTTTTAATGATAAGCTACAATTTATATAAGAAAACATTTATATTACCAGTATTTTATAAATATTCGTGCATATATTTTACTACTAATAAAATTTTAATAAATTTTTGTTATTTTACATACTACAAATTTATATTTAAAAAATATTTAAATATTTTAACTATCAAATGATTTTGAAATTATATTTTTTATTAGCCTACTTTCTGAAGGAAATGAAGGGTTATAAGACTGAGCCCATATCTATATGTCTGTGTCCCTCTACTAATAACTTTTAAATTAATTAACAAATATTTGTGAAATTTAATAGTGATGTTCTGCCATTAATGGACACCTCAACATGCATCTTGTAAGCCTATAGGATTGTTTGATCCTGCATGATAAATTTTGATTAAAATGTAATTTTTAGTTTATATTATTGCCAACAGACAGTAAAAAGTATTAACATGTAGAGGTAATGTATAGATTGCCTGATTTGAATGATGTCATAATGACATAACAATAGATGACATTATCAAATCAGATAATTTGACATGATGATAATGTAACAATAATGACATCACATTGTAATTGTGACCATCTATGTTGGCTAAATCAACATTAAAGATTGGACACAAATCAAGGAATTCAAATGCTATTATGAAACCAAGATAAATGAAACAATGATAGAAAATATTTTCATTAAAGCAGATTATAATTCTAATGGGAAATTTTAGTTTTAATTAAATTTGGATAAATGATAACTTCTTTCTTTTTAAGCTCTTTTTCAATTAAATTAATATATTGATTTATTATATTATCATATTTAAAATGATACAAAATAAAATAATTAAGTACAGGAAAACATGTGCTAGGGGCCACCTTAATATCTGCCCAAGCATATTGCAGGATTTTTAAACTGTGTAAAATGGCCATGGCTAATGATAATTCTATAGATAATTGTTTTAAAGATTGGACACAAATCAATGAATTCAAATGCCAAATAAATGACATCTTTGGAAAATAAGCAATTGTAGTTCTTTCTTGAACTGCTTGTTACAATAACAGATCAGCAGTCAAAAATGTTAAATGTTATTAAAGTTATTATTAGAATAAATCTTCATGCAGAATTAGAACAGTTTAAGTGATCTTAATAGGTAAACTTATTTACAAATTTATAAATCACATAAAAAATATAAATACAAATTCATGACAAAGAACAAGATAAATTATTGAATTAATTTTTTTATCATTGAAAATGAAATATCAGCAAATAAAACAAAAAATACGATTAAAAAAATATAAGATCTTTATCAGAATTTTAATAATAATTTATGAATAATGTAAATGTTGTTAAATAATAATGTAGACATGTGATCATTAATGTGTTAATACACTAATGATCACATATGTTATTCATTAATACACTTTTAAAACTGCTCAGTCACACAGTATAATGCATGAAATCTTTAAGTTCTTTTAGTTTCTTAACTATAATTAAAGTTCTGTTTTATAATTTATTAATGTTGCTTTATTTACAGACTATTTTACATTCGCAATGTGACTTTATTGCATCTGAAAATAATCTTCTACCCTGTTATTATGGAGGGTATAGCCCACCCGTCTTGTTCTCCAGAGCTTTTATGTGACAACAAAAAAAAATATATTAAAGGAAAACATAGTTGAATTTATTTTTTACAGACAATACTATGATAATCAAAATAAAAACATTTCAGACATGCGTAAGATGTCGAGATAAATCGACATCTTGCGCACTTGATAAATCTTATTTCATCAGGACAATTAATACATGTAAGAGAATTTGTACATAAAAATTCAAAACATGCTTAACATTAGAAAATTGGCAACGATTATCTACTATTCCGGCTGACCACCAAGAATACATTATTAGAGGTCTGAAAATATCGGATGAAATTTGGTGATGTATTAATGATTATAAAATTTTTGGTTAGTAAAACGGACGAGGAGCAGTCCAAGAATAGTCATTTTGCTTTGAAGGGATGAAATACCAGAAATATGGGTTTTTTTGCCGTTCACTATTATTTGCCTATTATACTGCTGTGCTGCCCATATTATTTATTTTCTTTTGTTTATTACCTGATTTTTTTATTTAAAATAAAACTTGTGAAAAAATTTGTTTTTGTTATCTTTTGCTGTCATATTCTGCTAGTAAACAAATAGAAAACTTTTTAAAAATTTTTCATTGGCTCATTAACTTAGCTAACTAGTTCTATCTGGAACTAATTTACTGATTCAATAAAGCTGATATGCTTAATCGCAAATCGGACTATCCACTCAATTCTCGACCCAGAATTGGCGGCCAGGCGGGGCTCAACTTATGCTTTAGATTTGCTATTTTGGTTTTGATTTGGCGGTTGGTTTGAAACGCAATCCTGGTAAGTTACTAATTTAGATCAGGGGTTCCCAACATGGTCGGTATCGATCCCCTGGGGGTCGATGAAATTTTAAAGGGGGGTTAATGATGATCAAGGGTTCTATTGGGGGTTGATATCCGAATATGCATTGTCGATTGATCGGCATAATCAAAATCAAGATCCCATTGATTACAAAAAAATTTATTAATAAAATTGAAATTAATTGTTTATTGATATAAAAGCTATATCATAGTAGTAAGGAGAAATCATATGAAATAAATATAAGGGAAAAAATGCACTAAAATTATTTTATGTGTTTTAAAAACCAATAATATTTTTTAAAGATATATTAAATTTTAATTTGCGATTGTCCGTTATTGAAAAGAATTGCATTTCCTCAGAAGATACATTGTTATATACAAGCCAGTTGCAAAATTTAAAAGAAGATTTTAATGTTTGCTTCCAAGATATTGAAAATTTGAATGTGCCTGCATGGATCATAGAACCACTGCACTGTGATATATCTGATTTTGATATTATGATACAAAAAGAGTTGATTGCATTGAAGGAGAATATTCAAGCACAAGTCTTATTCGAAACACACAGGTATGCTAAGTTTTGGAATTTAAAAGTCATCCAAGAAAAATATCCCCAAATAAAAGTTGTTACCAAACCAGCATTATTAACTTTTCCCTCTTCTTACCTAGTGGAAGCAGGCTTTAGTCAAGTCAATAATTTACTACAGAAAACAAGAAATGGGTTGAATATTTTTGAATGAGGTGATTTAAGAATTAAGTTAAGTAATTTTATGCCAAATATTAAAAAAATTGCATTAATACATCAAGCGCAGCCATCACATTAATTAATATCAAACTTTTGTGCAATTAGAATCTGTGATTTTGTTTCTGAAAACTTGTTTATATTTGTAAA
>AYEL01089890.1:0-129856 GCA_000484575.1 Olivierus martensii | reverse complement strand
ATACAAGGGTGTTTTCGATGAACACGTGGGCAGGATTGCAGAATAAATGCTGCCAGCCTCCTATTGAATGAGAAACCTGTGACATTATCCTGCAATTCAAAAAATATACTGTAAAGGAAATGAAATGTAACTTATTTTCTTTTGCACTAAACTTTGATAAATAAACTACTACATTATTCAGTACAAATATATACAGTAGTAATTCCAATCAAGGACTGGCAGCTCTCAATCTGCAATCCTGCCACCATGATTAGAATTGCAAAAAATAGGTATGTGATAAACACATGATTTGATAGAATTATTTTCAGAGAAATCAAACTTCAGTCAAAATATTTTTATTTCCATGTTCACATTATGTAACAAATCTTTTTTACATTTCAGAGATTCTCCTTCATTAACAGCTTTTACACTAACAAAAAAGAGACTTTTCATAAAATATTATGAAGATAAACAACCCACATCAGATACTTCAGAATCTGAATCACTACTATTTTTTGTAGTATTAATAATTAATGGTTCCACTTGTTGTTCGATAATTTCATCTGTTTCCCAATACAGTATAACTTTTCTAGTTTAATAACATGGTCAATACATTTCTGCCAATTTGTCGGTGAGATCTTTATGATTGCTAAATCAGTTAATTTTTCAACATCTTTGAGTTTAAAAGTTGTGTTTTCTCTTCTGATAGTTTCCTTTACTTGTGCCCAAATTAGTTCTATTGGATTTAAGTCACAGTGGTAAGGAGGTAATCTGATAATGCTGTGTCCATTTTGAGATGCTATTTCATCAATCACATATCTTTGTTTTTCTCTCTTATGTTGTTTCACTATTTCATATATATCATGTTTAAGCATGTTCGGAGAGCAAGAAATTCCATGACAATTGAGCCTTTCTATTATTACCCACTGCATATTGAAATAAAATATTTATTTTTCTATTTTAGAAAACCAAAGTTAGAAAAACAACCGATTGTTTAAAAACTCATAAGTTAAGGAAATGCTGGTTGATTAAAAAAAGGTTAATGTGAAATTTGGCATTGTTTGGATCTCACAATATTTTCATAGTCAGGTTAATATGAAGAAGTGGACAATCACAGACAATCATCCAAATGATCATTTATAATTTGGTTTCTTGATTTTTTATGGCATTCCTATCTGAAAAGTGGATTTTGACAGGTATATTGATCCAAAACACATCAGAATTTTTGGTGCAATATCAGTTAATATTGGAAACTTTTTGTGTATATACTTCCAAATGATAAGAAAATTATGGATTTGACAATTTTAACGAAAAAAAAATAAACAATAGTAATACACTTAAAGAGAATTAAAAAATAATACAAAATAATGATAAATAAATTATTATGTTTTCAATTTTAATTAAATTTGTCAGGAGTAATCAACTTGAAAGGAAAAACAAGAGGTCGACCAAAAATTGCTCTTCAATCGACAGGTTGAACACCCTTGGCATATACTATAATTATTTGCAAATACTTTATACATATTAAATAAGATGTCTTTAAATAGAAAAATTACTTAACTTTTCTCTAAAATGGTGTATCTGTTGTAAATATTTGTGACGATGGGCAATTACATCTGATCTTTCTATGAAAAAATGATATTCTGTTTTTAAATCTTGCTGTTTTGAAGTGAAGTTTATTTTTCATTATTCGACGAAGCGATCTTTCGCTTACTTTGTAGTTTATTTTCTCTCTTACACATACTGAAATTTCTGGTACTGACGAAGCGATCTTTCGCTTACTTTGTAGTTTATTTTCTCTCTTACACATACTGAAATTTCCGGTACTGTTGGATTACACATACTGAAATTTCTGGTACTGTTGGATATTTATTTTCTCTGAAAATTTCTGACACAGTTGCCCAAATAACAGAAAGATCAAATTCGTTGATATCAATTAATGTGGATATCCTTGGTCGTTTTTTACCTGGGGTTCGAATTATTTCTTCTGAAACCGATGTAGTTCTTCAACAGGTTGAATATAATTCGCCTGTTGCTTTGCTGTTATGTCTAATAATTGCATTGTTACTATCTCCAGATTTACTTTAGATAATTAAAAACATTAAAAATAATCGTTCAAACTTGACTATTTAAAGTTTTTCCTTGAATAAACATACAAAGATCACAAGTAGACGCCATTACGGTTTAGTAAGAGGAAATCTGGGTAAATCCAGATCACTGCAGTCGATAAGGACATACAACATGCATGCATCATTTTCCTCCAACTTTCGTGCCGGGAACTATAATATAGTTATGTAATTGAAGTACCCTGGACAGAGTATCCATTATTTTATTTTTCCTTTTCGACTAAAATTTTACGAATGTGGGCTTTGAAACTGTAATGTGTTCTAGTTTATGCGGCAGACCGTATAAGATGCCTTTGCAGGCCGGCTCTTGCTCACCCCTGATCTAGGGGAATAAATGTTATTTACATAATGTGCCACTAAAACAATGGCAACCAGAGGGTTTCTCAGAAAACCATTTTGATTTTTTCAATTTTATAGCAGATGACAAAGTTTCTAATGTAATCCCTTAAATTCACCATAACAAAGTGCTATAAACAGTAGACTTTAAAAAGAAGTTATATAATTTATTAAGGAATGTTTTTGCTTTTACAATGGATTCTTTTCAGCTTACATGAAATCAAATAAAATAGATTTAAATAGAATTTGAATAAATATTTTATCATATAGTTTAAAGATTGCAACATATAATACTCACATGATTATCACAATTCCCTTATGTTACTCTCAGTTGGTCATGATTATCTAAGAGCTTTAAATCATTATGGTTTTATGCTAAGGAGAGGTCTCCGTAATAATGTTTCCAAATTTTAATATACAGTAATGTTTTTAAATTTTGTTTATTTTTTAGGAACTCTTTTTCAGTAACATGGGTATTGAATCAAAAAATACTTTTATTGTTTTTATTTTATTCATGTCATTTTAAATATTATTATTATTATTATTAGTTTGGAGTATTTTTATTCCTAATTTTTATTATTTGTGTTTTATAACAAGATGAATAATTTACTTTGAACTTCATAATATTGTAATGTATGATAAACTAAGTTTTTTGGTGACAATACTTTTATTTTTTGTGTATTATTTATAAAAATAATTTGATTTATTGTTCTATTAAAGATATTGCAATGTGGACTGAAAATGTTATTCTGTATGGATAGATTTATAGTTGTAAAACTTCCAAATGTTTGTTTTTGTTGAAAAAACTTAAAGGGAAAGCAAGTATAAACCAAATGTCTTCCTATAATGTTAATGTTTTTCACATAGCTCAATGTATTAAATAATATCAAGATTTAGAAATGTGATAAAGTTTTAAATTATTAATTATGCTTAACACATAAATTATTATTAAGTTAACAGTTTGGTGTTAATGGTGTTGTGTTTTGTAAGAACTATTTTATGCAATTTATCAATAATGTAAGGGGAAGAGTAGTATCTGCTTTCTGAATTTTTGTTGATGTAAAAAATAGTCATTCTGAGTGGTCATCTGATTTGGTTATAGGAGGAAGCTGAAGGAGAGCTGTTTCTGATCTGTACTTTAACTGGGGCAGGCAATGTGGATAGCCAAAAACATTTTTGATTAAACAATTTTAATCTTAATGAATTAAGTTACTTTTTTATTATTTTTATTTTAACCATTTAAATTTAACTCCTTAACTTTTTAAGAAGAAATTATAATCTTTTATTTTATGTGTAAATATTAAATAGTATATGTTCAATTTCATGACATTTTAATAAGTTTCATTTAAAATTTTTTTAGATATTTTATGTTTATAACTAACTTTTACTTTTCAGTGTATATACAATATGCATTATGTTTTATAAGTATTGCAACTTATTTACAAGAATTTCTTTGGGATTTAAATATTTAAAAAAATTTTTATAGGCATTTTTTGAAAATTTATCATCAGTTATAAAATATATTAAATAAGATTGAAAAAATTATATCAGTGAATAATTATATTTTACAACAAAATTTTGGATATAGTTTCTAAATTAAACCTACTAATTTTGTTGCTATCATTATAGGACTTCGCTGTTGATCATCACAAAAATTAACATCAGCTCCATTTTCTAAAAGAAGTTTGGCTACATCAATATTCTGTTTATATATAGAAACCATCAAAGGAGAAATGCATGGTGCATAACTATTTTCTTCATGTAAGACATCTGAAAAAATGCACCTCACACCAGGATATGGAGATTCTTTAATAGGATAGTGAGTCAATATATTGGGATTTGCTCCCTCTTTAATCATTTTTAAAAACCAGTTCCTAATAAAAAATTATAGTAAGAAAAGGCATAATTAATAGATTAAATAATATTTTAAAAAATACTATTAATTTTAAGTTAAACTTTCTTACTTTATCTGCTGGGGAAGAGCTTTCTCACCAAGTTTCCAGAACAAAGCAGATAAAGGCGTTCTTAATGACTTGTCTGGATCAGCTTGAATACTTGCTAAAGTACCAACTTTATCTACAATAGAGATATAATATCAAAAAATATGAATTTATTAAAATGCTTAATTTAAAAGAATAAAAATATTATCTCAAATATAACTGAAATTTAATAATACAATAGATCCTTAATTAATTGGAATAGGATATTTCTATTACAGCAAGTTTTATCACCACTGTTTCTATGCTACCATATCTGTCAGGATGATTCTGTATCAGCTATTTTTATTCCAAAAATAATAATTTCTTATTATCACATAATTTTTTGTCATAGAATATATTTTAATATGATCAATCTTCATATATTATCATGTAACAATAGCTAAACAATAATTTTCTAAACTAAATTTACAAATCTATTATACAGATAATTCTCAACTTATAATGTAAGACTTATTATAATATATAAAACACAGCACTAATACATGTATTATATTCAACAAGAATTTTAATAATTTAAAAAATAAAAGTATTTTTGACCAAAGTATTTGTAAGCAAGCCCTCTTTAGTTAAAATCACTTAAAATAGTTTTCCAAAATATTAAAACAGTGAGAATACTTTCATGTTCTAAACGAATACAATTCAAAATACAAGTACAGTGGTGCCTCGCAATTCGACACTAATTCGTCACTGAACAAATGTCGAACTGAGAAACTGTCAAATTTCGGGACAATATTTCCCATATAAGACTATGGAAAATAGATTACAGGTAGGCCTTGATTAGTGCGAATAATGGGTTCCACGAATTTCTCGCACTATTCGAAATATTAACTATATGTAAAATATGGTAATTGGTTCTTGCTTTGTGAGATTCCGGCTATTAGCCAATCTCACGATGAATAACTACAATACTAACTGTTTAAGAAATATTTATTTTCATATTTTACATTGTTGTTCATTATCTAAATTAATAACTTACCAGGAATTGCACCTCATACCGTCATCAAACCACAATAAGTCGATGCAATTTTACTTTTCTTTTGTATTTTGTTTGCATGTTTTATGATATTTAGTACGGTAGATTCAGGCATTTTGAGATCTAGTCCTATGTTAGAATTGTGACCGCTTTTATGTTGCTCAATCACATCCATTTTTTGCTATAGTGTAAAAACCACTAACCTCTTCTTTTTTTGTTTCCTGTTTTATCATCAAAAGATGATCTTGCTTTTTTATCCATTGATACTTTTTAAAAGAGAAAATTCTGTACTATACTGTATGTATATGATGATCTATACTGTATATATATGATAACAAAGCTGAATAATAGTAATGTTAAACAGTTAATGGCAAAAAGCCCATCTTTCTGATATTTCACCCCTTCAAAGTTCAGTTAACAGAAAAAGCCCATCTTTCTGATGTTTCACCCCTTCAAAATCTTTAACAGCAAAAAGCCCATCTTTCTGATGTTTCATCCCTTCAAAGCCGTGACCGTTCTTGGACTGCTCCTCGTTCGGTTTTACTAACCGAAAATTTGAACGGCAAAAAGCCCATCTTTCTGATGTTTCACCCCTTCAAAGCCAAGCGGCAAAAAGCCCATCTTTCTGATGTTTCATCCCTTCAAAATCGTGTGACCAAAAAGCCCATCTTTCTGATGTTTCACCCCTTCAAAATCGTGTGTCCAGAAAAAGTAAAAACCCATCTTTCTGATGTTTCACCCCTTCAAAATCGTGTGACCGTTGGGACTGCTCCTCGTCCGGTTTTACTAACCGAAAATTAACGGTAATTTGCATCTTTCTGATGTTTCACCCCTTCAAAATCGTGTGACCGTTCTTGGCAGCTCCTCGTCCAGTTTTACTAACCGAAAATTAACGGTAATTTGTTAATCATCTTTCTGATATTTCACCCCTTCAAAGCCAAGTGACTGTTCTTGGACTGTCCTCGTCCGGTTTTACTAACCGAAAATTAACGGTAATTTGTTAATTGATCTGGTGTTTCACCCCTTCAAAGCCAAGTGACTGTTCTTGGACTACTATTCTGATGTTTCACCCCTTCAGAGCCAAGTGACTGTTCTTGGACTGCTCCTCAGATGTTTCACCCCTTCAAAATCGTGTGACCCTTTTTGGACTGCTCCTCAGTTTCACCCCTTCAAAATCGTGTGACCGTTCTTGGACTGCTCTTCGTCTATTACCCCTTCAAAGCCAAGTGACTGTTCTTGGACTGCTCCTCGTCCGGTCGACTAACCGAAAATTAATGGCAAAAAGCCCATCTTTCTGATGTTTCATCCCTTCAAAATCGTGTGACTGTTCTTGGACTGCTCCTTGTCCAGTTTTACTAACTGAAAATTAACATTAATTTGTTAATTGACATCATAAAATGGTACTAACCGAAAATTAACATTAATTTGTTAATTGACATCATAAAAGATTGAAAGCCAAGTGACTGTTCTTGGACTGCTCCTCGTCCAGTTTTACTGCCCTTCAAAGCCAAGTGACTGTTCTTTGACTGCTCCTCGTCTGGTTTTACTAAACAAAAATTAACGGTAATTTGTTAATTGACATCATAAAAGGAGACGGAGCGTGACTGTTCATGGACTGCTCCTCGTCCGGTTTTACTAACCGAAAATTAACTATTGTTCTTGGACTGCTCCTTGTCCAGTTTTACTAACCAAAAATTAACGAAATTTGTTAATTGACATCATAAAAGGAGGCAGAGCTTTGTTAGTAAGAATGCTTGTCCGGTTTTACTAACCGAAAATTAACATTAATTTGTTAATTGACATCGTAAAAGGGGACGGACCTTTAATTAACATTAATTTGTTAATTGACATCATAAAAGGGGACGGACATTTGATAAGTGACTGTTCTTGGACTGCTCCTCGTCTGGTTTTATTAACTGAAAATTATGTGACTGTTCATGGACTGCTCCTCGTCCGGTTTTACTAACCGAAAATTAACTATTGTTCTTGGACTGCTCCTTGTCCAGTTTTACTAACCAAAAATTAACGAAATTTGTTAATTGACATCATAAAAGGAGGCAGAGCTTTGTTAGTAAGAATGATTTGTTAATTGACATCATAAAAGGGGACGGACATTTGTTAGTAAGACATTTGTTAATTGACATCATAAAAGGAGATGGATCTTTGTTAATAAGACTATTTGTTAATGGACATCATAAAAGGAGGCGGAGCTTTGTTAGTAAGACTAGTTCATTGGCTTACAACTCGCATTAATTGAATATTTGCTCACACTAAGTGAAAAATGATATAATTTTTATAAGTCGCACTAATCGAATATCACATTATTCAAACTCATACTAATCAAGGCCTACCTGTATGGCATTCTAGGACAACTTGGCAACGTTTTACAACAGAGAGAGAAGGTTATTTAACAACAATGTAAAATATGAAAGGAGGCCTACCTGTAATCTATTTCCTTGGCAACATTTTACAACAGAGAGAGAAGGTTAGCTAGAGTGTCTGCTGGAGCAATAAAGATTTCTGACAAGAATAGATTTTTAATCAATGAAGAGATGGGAAAACTGCTTCTCACCTGGATTAGATAAAGATAGATGAAGGGAGATCCAGTAACTCAGGCAATGATCTGTGAGAAAGCTATGTTAATTTTCGAAGAATTGCAGAAGAAAATTTCAGGATGTAGCTCAAATCAAACTGAGGAATTTAAAGCAAGTCAAGGCTGGTTTCACAGATTCAAAGGTAGAACAGAATAAAGAAAATTTCATTCCAACATCCAAGGGCTAATAAATTATGTGTATTGTGTATAAAATAGTGTATTATACAATAGTAAAATACATATAGTAAAGGAAATAATATGGTGTATCTCCCTCACTTCCTCATTAAAGGAAGTGGGATGGGAGTCCAATAATGAATTAATCTATTTTCCATAGCCTTATATGGGAAATATTGTCCTGCAATTCGTCAGTTTCTCAATTCAATGCTAGTTTGGCGACATATTAGTGTTGAAATGCGAGATACCACTGTACCACATGGTGATGTGCTATTACAAATAGCTATTCTATATATATATATATATATCTATACTTATATATATTATAAATCTTATTTACAGTTCTGACAAGCTTACAAGGGGAATGTCAACCATGGCAGCCTCCTATTTTGCCAATTTTTATACAGTATATGTTGTAGTACTACCCTCCCACAAACCCATAGTAAAGTAATACAACACAACTCTCAAGCATTCCTGAAAAAAAGGGATTTAAAGTTTTCTATGTTTTTTAATAAATGTCAATTGCGATTTAAAATAGCATTTTACATTATGTATAAAAATTCAATAATACCACAAAAAAAAATTGTAAAACTACTTGATGCTAACAAGGGGAATGCCAACTATGGCCCTTTCCAATTTTGCTGATTTTTACATATGCTTTAATGCTACCTCCCACAAACCCATAGTGAAGTAATATGACACAACTCTCAAGAATTCCTGAAAAAAGGGGTTTAAAGTTTTTTATATTGTTTATATACCGATTGATATTAAAATTTTAACAATTGCCATTGTAACGCAATGCATTTGCTGTTCGATTATCATAAGGTGTCATCGGAATGTTGTGGATTCGAGTCTCATCTTTTAAAAAATTTTTTTATTGAAACTGAAATGGATTATTGCACAATATACTTTTATTAATAAAAAATTACTATTTTGTGATTATTTAATTTCTTTGTTATGTCTTTTAAAATTTATATCACAAATATTAAATACACATATAAAGGAATGTAATTAATAAACTTTACACAAAATATTTATTTTAATTAACAAATATAAATATTATTATTATTCCTCATCAGGAACCATCTCGATCTCTATGGCTGATATGCATCTATTCGGGTGATACTCATCATAAAAGCATCCAAAACAGAATATTGTTTTACAATGCACACATTTTATGAACCATACATTTCTACAAACATACAGTATTTTCATTATTGAGGTGGAGAAACATATTTTATTGACATTTAAAAATAAAGGTTTGTCTTCAATCAACTTTGACATGAATCATGCATATAGAATCATCGATTTAAATGCAGGGTCATTTAATTAATGGAAGAACAACAAATGTTCATTAATAAATGTGCACATTGTAAAATAATATTCTGTTTTGGATGCTCTATGGCCAATGGCCATAGAGATCAAGATGATTCCTGATGAGGAATAATAATAGTATCTATATTTGTTATTTAAAATAAATATTTTGTGTAAAAAGTTTATTTATTAATTACATTCCTTTACAGGTGTTTTTAATATTTCTGATAGAAATTTTAAAAAGACATAACAAAAAAATTAAATAATCACAAAATAGTAATTTTTCATTAATAAAAATACATTGCACAATAATCCATTTCAGTTCGATAAAAAAAATTTTTTTAAAAGATGAGATTTGAATGCACAACCTTCCGATGACACCTTATGGTAAACGAACGGCAAATGCATTGCGCTACAGCGGCACTTATTAAAATGTTAATATCAATCGGTATATAAACAACATAGAAAACTTTAAACCCCTTTTTTTGGGAATACTTGAGAGGTGTGTCATATTACTTTACTATGGGTTTGTGGGAGGTAGTATTAAAACATATGTAAAAATCAGCAAAATCGGAGAGAGGCATAGTTGGCATTCCCCTTGTTAGCATCAAGTAGTTTTACAAATTTCTTTTGTGGTATTATTGAATTTATACATAATGTAAAATGCTATTTTAAATTGTGATTGACATTTATTAAAAACAATTTTATTTGTTTAAAAAGTTAACAAAATGAAATTTCCAAATGATAAACAAACATGATATTTTTACAGCTCTGCAAACAGGATTATTATTTTATCTTTATAAATTACACTCAAACTTTATATTACATACATTTTATTCAGTTATTCCAAAATACTTCGGAGTAATCAGAGCTGTAAAAATATTGTATTAGTGAAAAGCGGCATACTGGAATATTATAGTATGATAAACATTTTATAAATTATGTCACTATAGAATTTCCATTTTTTATTAAATGTTAAAATACAATAAACAAGGAAACAAATTAAATTTTACAATATAAATAAATGTTTTATTTCATATTTTAGGTTTATATACCATGATATATTATTTTTTTTGATGTTTTTATGTATGTATGCATTATGTTCTTAAAAAAAAAAAACATATGGATGGCAAAGTTGGAATTTGATGTATAAGATAGACATGGAAAAACTTAATTTCCAGTTCAGTTTGCATGAGCTTCAATGATTGTAATAAATAAACAGATATTGATGATTATTATGCAGTTATTTATGATAAAAAAGTTTGTGCTTCTGATGATCATTTTTGATAGATGCATTTCCTATTTTATTTTATTAATAAGATAAGATATAAAAAAGCAAAAACAAAATAAAACATGCAAAAATTTCTTTTGCATGTTTTTATTTTGTTTTTGCTTTTTTTATATCTTGTCCTAGATCTGAATATATTGTATCTTTGAATAATGATTGGTTTTTGGAAAAATTCCAATTTTATTGCTATTTTGAAATGATATAGTGATGATTTGTTTCTTCAAATTAGACAATGAAAAGTTTATTTTAATATCAATTGTAAGAACATCCAGATTTCAAAGAAGTTATAAAAAGTGAAAAATTTACATGTTAGAATCAAGAAAATATTTTAAAAATTAATTTTTTATTACAATAAGATATAAAAACAAAATTAGTATCCAGCATATACTGTATATCTGGCAGTGTTTGCCAGTTCTGATCACACAGCATTATTAATTTCAGAATATTAGAAATTTTAAATGTTGCCATCAGTACATTAGGGGCAGGGCAGCTGTAGCTTATAACAGGGATGGGATAAAAAGATGGATTATATGTTATAGCAGAAATATGTTAAGCGAGAGTATACTTGTAAACTCCTTTTGATAAATGAAACATTCTATATTTGTTGATGAATAAACCAACAAAATTTGCCTGTTCTTCCTTTTTTTATTCTTCCTTAAATTTGAATTTTAAATGTATAACCTGAGAATCTGAAAAACCAAAAATCAAGACCAAACAAATTCCCAAGCAGTTTGGATTTTCAGACGTTTATTATAATAAGATATAAGTGATATATGCAGTGTATTGTGAGGATTTATTAACTGCACTAATCAAGGGATTCCTGTATAGTTCGAAGTGGCACTATTCAGGTTAAAACTAAAATTGAATAATTGTTATTTTTATTACTGTAAAATAATGTTGATGACCGATCATAAATATGAACTGTGAATTCAGCAGACTTTCGTATGTTCTGCACTGATATCAAATGCACTGTGAAACTTCATAGGAATATCAAAGCAACAAATTTGTACAATTTTGGATTTATTTGAGTATAATTGGTTTGAAAAACTGTGCAAAGCAAATCAATAAAAAATATACAGAAGTAAAAAAAAAAATAACCATTATACCGAAACAACGTTGAGTGGTGTCTTACTGTATTTACTTGGTAACAAAATAAATGCACTAGACTTCTACACTAATTAAAACACCAAACATAAAATTAATTTATATCATTATTTTCTGTCAAACACTATCAGTATGTATAGTAGGACGCTTTATTCTGTTAAAAGTTTTATTTCCATCAAATTGGTTCTTGAATGCATTTGTGAATGCGCATGCGTTTATTCATGTAGCAGTTTGTGATCTTACACCATTGTCTGCAGAATAGTCAGTGCATATGGTTCGATATATGATCACTAAGGTTGCCTTCCACAAAATGTGTCATGGCTGGTGTTATTCATTTATCAATTTAATTTAGGGAATACTGCCAAATTATTAATCATTTTTATTATAAAAAATAATGATTAAATAAAATTTTTTTTTTACTTTGAGAGCTGAATTTTGAGGGCCCCTTGATTTATAAGACCCCAGGCGTGCACCTCGTGCACCTGTGCAGAAATCCACCACTGAATACCACTAAACATACCATCAGCAACAACAACAATAAATGTGACATGAAAGGAAAAACATATACTGTAGAAAATACAGAATCTTTAGGAAATTTAAAAGAAAATTAGAGATTTGACTAACAATAAAATAGTATATAATAGAAGGAACACCATTTTTCTATTGCAAAATGATGAAGATCCTATAAAATGGAACAAGTGTCCCAGAATATATGAAATTCCCTTTAAAATTTTAGATACACAGAGGGATGAAATGTATATAGGGTACACTTGCCACTCTTTACAAAAAGAATAATAGAGCATAAAAAAGATGCTGCATGAAACAGTGAGAATATATTATCACAAAGAATTGCTAACTACAATACAGTAATAAACTGAGATGATGATAAAGTTATTAGGAAGGAGCTTAACCCACTGAAAGGCAGAATAGTGAAAACAATCAGCTTAATGGAAAAAAAATTAAAAGGATGTAATGTAATTAACACCATAGAACCCAATATGATTAATCCCACATGGATTTGGTGCTAGAGAAAACAAAAACGGTAATCAATCATAATGTAATACTTTAATAGTGACGTCATCCATAGCAATGATAGTTTTTTTATACCAATATAATATATTTGTCCTGTATAGTATTAATGTTATTTCAATGTATTTTTGAATTATTGCATAGTTATACAGATTTTAGACTTTAATTTTAATGTTTTTGTTTTTATAGTAATGAACTTAAATTTCTTAATTTAAATTAAATTCAATGTTCTATAACTAGTAAAAGTTTGTACTGCTGAAGAGGGCTATGAATATGCTGAAAGCACTTTGGATTAACCAAATAAAAAGTGTATAATATAAAGTTTGAGTGTAATTTATAAAGATATAATAATACTCCTGCTTATAAAGCGACAAAAATATCGTATTAGCAAAAAGCAGTGTACTGGAATATTGTAGTATAATCTTCAAAATAATACTTAGGATAGGCATATAAAACATAAATTAACATACAGATGGGCTGGGCTTTGAGCCATTCTGTAAAACTGAAAGTTTCAGACCCAAAATCGAATTGGGATTCTCCAAGATGATATGCAAATTCTTTGGCTGCCAAATTTTTAGAACTAGTGGCATTATGCATTTAATGTATAATAGTGGAAATATGTTTTTAGCTGTTTATTTGCATTAGCAAATGAAAAAAATTGTAATTTCTTTACAGCAGTGGTCTGGAATGCTGCAATAATGAGGTATGCCTATATTATTGGGATTCTCTAGCAACCTTTTTCAATTTTCAGCACGTTGAATAAGGTGCTAAAAATGCAAATGTGTACTATCAATTTTTTAAGGAGAGATATTATAATTAAAAAATTAAATATTAAGATTGTGTTTTAAATGTTTATTAGTTAAAATTTTAATCTTTGTATTATTTTTAAAATAATGTTCATCATGGATTTTTTTAATTTTAATGTAATAACTGCTTTTTATTAGATTGTGATTGTTTTCATTCTGATCAGTCTTTTATGAAAAACATGCAATACTACTAAAATTTACTTGAATAATTGCTTTTTATTCCTCAGTATTTTATCTTTTTTTCAAAATGGCATATCTGCACACCCTTCACATCATATTGGTGTGCTGATTGAAAATTCTGCTCTAGAGGGTTGTATGTACTAAAAATGATCCAAATTGATTTATTGATGATAATTTTACTGTGAACAACTAATTTGTTAAAAATTTTTGTATTTTTTTTTTATTTTCAAAGAAAACCTTAATTGCTTATCTGGAAGCAATGCTTCAGATTTAATATAATTTTGAAATCTTTAAAGTAATTTTTATTTATAATGGTATGGATTTTATTAATTTTGTAAGTAATTCTATGAAAAAATTTTCTTTAACACTATAGGCTCACACATTTAATCAGGTTTTAAAAACTGGAGATGAAAGTTCTGATGAAAGAGCAATAACAGCAATGGGTATTCTGAATACTATTGATACTATTCTTTCTGTTATGGAAGAACAAAGAGATATCTTAGCTCAATTGGAACCAATTGTATTAAATGTTGTTGGACTTATTCTCACACAAAATGTCATTGGTAAGTTTCTCTTAAAGTTTATAATTAAATCTCATTAAGAATTTTATTACTATGCTATGCATTGATATATAATATAATACATGTAAATCCTCAGTTTAAAATCCATCAACTTACAATCACTTACACTTATGATTGTGTTTTAATTGATAATTTTTTTGGTTGGTCATTGCAATTTGTGTGTAAAATTTTATACACTATAATCTGATTTTTGAAAATGATCCTTTTTTTTGTGTGATTCTTGTAATTTTCTGCTTGTTAACTTTATTACAATGCTGGTTACTTAATAGTGCACTAGTAAGAAAAGGATTTTATTTATAGTATTGGGAGTACAAATTAGTTTGGTCCATTTTTTTTGGTCAAAAATGCATTTATTTCAGAACAAAATAAATGAACAGATTAATCAAAGTATTGTCCATCGCTGGCTACTACTTTTTCCCACCTCTCAGGCAATTTTCGAATTCCATCTCAAAAAAATGTCTCATCTTTTGAGGCAATCCAAGTTAGAAGCCAATTTTCAATTTCTGCGAAAGAAGTGAACCGGTGACCTGCCAAATTGTGCTGCATCCATTGGAATAATCAGTAGTCAGAAAGAGCAATATCCGGAGAATACGGCGGGCGTGGTAAAATATCGCACTTGAGCGTTTCCAAATATTTTTTTATGACTTTTGCAACATGAGGCCTAGTGTTGTCATGCAGAAGAATAACTTTGTCATGTCTTTGCTTGTATTCCGGCCATTTTTCTTGTAATGCATGGCTCAAACGAATCAATTGTAGCCTATACCGATTGCCCGTAATGGAATCGCCAGGTTGTAGCAGCTCATAGTATACAACATCCTTATGGTCCCACCAGATACAGAGCATTACCTTGGAACCATGAATATTCGGCTTTGGTGTTGATGTTGAAGTCGATGGCAACGATTGACCGGGCATAGTGTAGTATTTTCTCTTCTTGGGATTGTTGTAGAATATCCATTTCTTATCCCCAGTCACAATCCGATGTAAAAAAAAACTTTCTTTATTGCCTTTGAATCAGCTGATCGCAAGTGAAAAATCGCCTTTCAACGTCTCTCGGTTTCAGTTCATAAGGCACCCAATTGCCTTGCTTTTGTATTATTGCCATGGATTTCAATCGTACGGAAACTGCTTGTTGAGTCACTCTAATTGATTCTGCAAGCACTTGTTGCGTTTGACTCGGATATTCATCGAGTAATGTCTCCAAATCTTTGTCTTCAAATTTTTTTGGCTGTCCAGAGCGAGGATTGTCTTCATATGCTGAAATCACCATTCTTGAAATGTCAAAACCATTCCCTATATGTTTTATCAGTTGGAGCATTTGCAAAGTCTCGGATTAGAGCGAATATCAATACTATTAAGTATAACTAAACCTAACGGCTAGCGACTCTGCAAATTCCAGAGTTCTGCCTGAGCTCAGGTCTTTTTCTAAGTTCTGACTTAATACTAATAAATTACTAAACAATCTAACAAAGGTTAATGTCTAACCGGTAAAACGAAACTGGAACTAACAACTACAAGTAACGAATAAGGGTTAGATTGAAAATAACAAAATTATGTTAGAACTTACACTACTAATTAGAATGAATGCTCAAAACAAGTTAAATAACAGAAAAATATAAATTTATTAGACATCAAAACACCTTCAAAAGTGTTAATAAATGCTTTATTGAAACTCAAGCAACAAGTAATTAATCAACAAAACTTGTTTAATCCAATTCAAAATTAACAATCAATTATTCACAAAGGAAACGAACTTTAAATACTACTTAACTTCTACTACATCCACCTCCGATACAAGCTACCAACAATAGTCGATCCTTACAAGAAATTCACTTGTCACTTTCGCCAATCGTGATAAAACTAACCTAACCTAACCTAACCATTTATAATGCCGATTCCCGTATCAGACATGGAACACTAGATCAGGGATTAATAAAATTATTATAAAAATTAAATTTGTAATTTAATTATAATTTTAAATTAAAATCTTTTCATTTTAATTTGCTATATGTTCCAACTCTTTTTCAAAATATTTTACTTTATCGGCCGTAAATTTAGAATTTTCTAGTATTAATTGCTGACTTCGATTCTAATTCGAATAAAAAAAAATCAACAGGATTAAATTTCTTCTTTTACAATAGGATTACAATTAAATTCAACGTTTAATTGCTTTTTGAATATAATTAAATTTAAAATACATTACATAATTATGATTTTTTTTTCCACGAAACACGAAAAGATTTTTAAAGAATTTGATAGATAAATGCCCAAGTTGATTAAAATATGAGACTTTATAGCAGGAATGTTTATATGGCAATATAATTAAAATTAATTCAATAAATTATACCATTTATAATGGTCGGCCGGATGGCCGCGTGGTAAAGCTTCGGCTTACCACCCTGGAGGATTCGGGTTCAAATCCGGGTCCCAAACCTCCAATTTTTCAGGAGGGGTCCGGGCCCGGCCTGTTGAACCCCATCCTTCAACCATCCGGTGACCCCATCATGGGTGCTGGCCAGCCTGTGATGGGAGCTATAAATGGCCGCCGCCAGATAAAGAATGGTGAGGATATGGTGGCGTGATAAAACTAACCTAACCTAACCATTTATAATGCTGATTCCCGTATCAGACATGGAACACTAGATCAGGGGTTCTTAACCGGGAATATCCATACCCGTTGGTGTATGGGAACCAGATGCTGGAGGTATGGGACTTGATCTTTAAAGTACAGTGAATTCAAGCTGTTGACATATTTGGAAGTCATACTGATAACTAATATAAGGAATGGTGATGATTATTTCGACAGTCAAGTGAAGGGAGTATCGGACTATTGGACAATCCATCTGGAGTCATCAAAAGGTTAAGAACTCCTGATCTAGATTATATATCTGGGATGGCCAAACTTGATGTCACTGCGAGCCACATAGGAGAATCTCAAATACTTGAGAGCCGCATCAGTTTTTTTTCGGGTAATCACAACAATGGTTTCAAAAATTGTTTATTATATATTTCACATGCATTTATTTCGTATAGATGCATATTACTTTTTACATTAAATAAACAAATTACAAATATATTATTTTTTAAATTATGTAAGTATTTGCTCCTTATTAACTGTTGTCTTTCGTGGTATGGAGCCACATTGAAGATAACAAAGAGCTGCAATTTGGCAAGTGGTTAGTGGTTATACACAGTATTTTCAAATTAATTATAAATTGATCATCACCCGAAAGCCATTTTTGATTTAAAGCATTTTTCCAGAATATCGCACATCAATTTTTCGTAAATAATTTATATAATTCCCTCTAAAGCATTTAGGTTAAGTTAGTTAAGCCGCCATATCGAACAAGGGATATTCTGTATCTGGTACCGGCAACTTGTAGAGACCATCACAAGCTAACCAACACCCGTTATGGGCCAACCGGCTGGTTGAAGGATGAATTTTAACAGGCCGGGTCCGGACCTCTGCTGAAAAACTGGAGGAGTGGGGCCCGGATTTGAACCTGGAGAATCCAGGGTGGTAAGTCACAGCTTTACCATGCGGCCACTTCTAAAACATTTAGCACATTTGCATTTTTTACATTTAAATTAATGATTTTATTTTAAAAAGTTAATATATAAATAAAATTTATTGTAAAATTATAATGAATACAATTTACAAAATTTAGACACATTTTTCTTACTGCAGATTGTTGTATGACAAAAGATTTTATTGTGGGATGCTATTAGATTACTAATTATTTTATAATAATTCTCTGTAAATATTTTTTATATATTTATAAATTCAATAAAAACAAATCAATTAAAAAAATTTTTATGGAAAATTTAACTAATCAAAATACCTTCACTTTAGATTACTACATCATATCATTGTGTACGCCTATAAATTGCTATTTTAATAGGTTTAATACATTAAAAATTGCATAATTTTGTTGGAATGCAATTTAAATAATGAGAAGTAAAAATTTTATCAAAAGATTTTCATTCTTTTAAAAGAAAAAGAATGCGATTAAACGAGGTAATGTAATAAAATTTGTTGGTATTAGATGTCTTGCCAAGTTCAAATGAAATCTGCTATCAGTTAAGTTGTTGTTATCAATCATAAGAGTTGAAACTGAGAAAGTTCTGTAGATGAAGCACATATCAAGCATAGAGAAAGTTTGTGAGGAAGATTGATATAGCTGGAACAAAGATAGTCATAAATTTTTCTAATTATATTAATTAACATCGATATAATTGAATTTCCACATCTTTTTAATTTTTATAACGTAAGCAATAATAAATAGTATAGCTAATTAATTTGAATTGCATCATTATTAATAAAATGAATGAAATAATGTGATTTAATCCGATAATTCAATTTTATAGGACTGCTAAGATCTACCTTGTATATTTTATAACAAAAAATATCATTTAGATGAGAAACTGATCGCCATATTTAGAATATGATTTTTAATTCTGTTGATTCATTAAATTATGTTCAATAGCCGATACTTTTCCCTTTCGTACAATTAAACAATTACTACAAAAGAAACAAATAAATGCATATTCGTTCTTCACTTATGCTATCTTATAATATCAAACATATCATGATGTTATACCATGACACGGGTGGAAAATATTTTTAAAGGTGCAGGCCAAAATCTGCTAACTTACTGTAAAAAAAAAACTACTCTTCGCTTGCAGATCCGAATTTTAAACAATGCAGTAGACTTCCGATTAACCGTATAAGTCGGGAAATTGATTCCCTCGGATAACCGATTCCACCTATAATCCGCAACATAACTCAATCAATCGGAATTATGGACAATGCAATATCAAACATATCATGATGTTATACCATGACACGGGTGGAAAATATTTTTAAAGGTGCATGCCAAAATCTGCTAACTTATTGTAAAAAAAAACTACTGTTCGCTTGCAGATCCGGATTTTAAACAATGCAGTAGACTTCCGATTAACCGTATAAGTCGGGAAATTGATTCCCTCAGATAACCGATTCCACCTATAATCCGCAATATAACTCAATCAATCGGAATTATGGACAATGAGAATTTAAATATTAAAAAATAAATAAATTGCAAGTATTTATGTATTCAAATTCTTTATATTTTATTGAAAATTTGTTTATTTGCAGCAAGAAATTACTATATTTTCAATACTTGTAATTTTAATCTGATTCTACCTTTGATTGGCAGTTATCTAAGATATAATAAACGAATCTGAGACTCTTAAAAATCATTCATGTATCGTATCTAAGGAAAAATATCGATAATTCGTAACCCGGATAATTTAATCCCGGATTATCGGGAGTATCAGATCCAAGTTTTGCGTGACAAAAAATTTTCTAGCGTGCCATAGGTCCTCACCCCTACCTTATAGATTTTCACTTATAACTTGTTTTACGAAACCTTTACGCATATGAAAATCATTAAGGAATGCAAAATTTCACAAATGAAGGACCCATTTTCTATCAAGACTGAAGATAAATAACTTCAATATATTGAAGAAAAAATGTTTTAATACAGTATACTACATTTAAATTACAAGTGAATTCATACGAATCAATAACATGGAAAGATTTTTAAATTTTGATAAAGAAATTATCAGATTTTCATAAAATAATAATATTAATGAATCGATTGTGCAAGTAATTGTGATAAACACATTGACATTATTAATACAAAGCTCTTAATACTAATTTTTTCTGCTAAGATCTCCTGAAAACAGGAGATCTTAATAAAAAATTGCATAATTAAAAGATTTAATAAATTCAATGAAAATAATTGAAGCTTGTTAGTTTCTACAAGCTTCAATTATTTTCATTGATGAATTAACGATGGTAATTTAAATTACGAAAACATCTTTGTTACGTTTGCTTATTATAATTTAAAGTATTTTTATTATTTTTGGAATTTTCAATTACTTTAATATTTATTTGATCGAAATCAATTTTTTTCTTGAAAAATAATCACAAGCCAAGAAGAAAAAAAGTAAACACGGCACAAAATATTCTTTCTTCGTTTCATAATCTTTATCTTTTCATTTATCTGAGTTGACATTAAGCAGTGTCGTGTAGAAAATGATGTCCCGCTTACTGTGATCTCTTTCTCCCTGTTTGAATTAATTTCTCTTATCATGTCACGAAAGATAAGAGGGTTTCACTTCGATAAAACTCATAATAACTTTGATAAGTTTTACTGATTTTTATTATGATAGATCTTTTCCAGATTAGATGGAGTAAAAAAAAATTAAAGAATTCTCAGTAACATTGCTAATATTATAGATTTATTTTTGGGATTTGAACACTCGAAACTTTTTAAAATTCCTTAAAATGTGGCATATATATTTTCTGGGAGACATTCCATTGATTGTTTCATTTAATTATTGTACTTTATAAAATTTGTTATATTTTTTAAATTAGATTTGTCCGTTAGTGTGTCTGTTAGCATGATAATCTGCATAAACATGATCAGATTTCAATAAAAATTCACATATATTATTGGAACCATCTAGATCGGATCATATCCGTTTGAATGCTGCACAATATCTCTGAGAAGTATAACTGGATTTTTGAATGAAATTTGAAAACTTTTTGATAACATTGTGCCTAATATGAGGCCAGCATTGCAATGAAATTTCCTGATTTTTCTAGCATTCTCAAGTGCATTAATTGATTCAAAAATGATGTAAAGTGAATCATTATTAACCCAAAGATTTTCATATTCCATAAAAGTTATAAGATCGAATCATGTAAAAGATTATGCGATCGATTCATCGATCTTAACTAATCTTTTTACATTTTAATTTATTTTAATAATGAGATAAAAAAAATCATTAAATGATTACAACAACTATTGACGGATTGAAACTGTTACAATTTAATTATTTTCAGTTTATACTAATGTTTTACAAATTAAAATTTTAATTTGTTTAGCTATCAGTAATATTAAAAAAATTATACGGTATTAATGTTGTTATTTTTCTATAAAAAGTTTTAAACACGAAAAGCAAACTAACAATCGAAATTGTTTATTGATAAACACGAAAAACACGCAAACATTCGCGTGATGCGAAAATGTTGTGATGGACATACAGATGGGGAAAAAATAAGCTAAAAAAGAAATTCAATTTTGTCTGTTCGGGAAGTTGTTTTCAACAATATCTAACAAATGTCTCGCAAATGATTTGCATTTATTTCTGTATGCCAGTAAAAAAAAAAGAAACAAGAATTTGAAATTATTTCTTCTTAGAAATTTCTCTTTTTTATATTAAGAAATTCTCAGTGGAGCAGGTGTTACTGCACAAATTTCGAAACATTTCTCAAAAGATTTGTTTTATATATCAAACATTGTTTAAAATGGAAAACTTTTTAACCTTTTCATCACTTTACTTCGACTAAAATTGGAAAAAAATTAAGAATGCTATTAATTAAGAATATTTTTTTTCCTTAACTGAGCTCTATCATACAGTTAATAAGCCAATTAATAATGCATATTTTTTTCATATACGAAATGTATTTTATAAACATTTTAAACAGGTATTCTTTATTTTTAAGTAAATTGATACTTGTATACTAGCCGAATTTCACCTAAAATGATAATTAATTTAACTGACGTAACGATACGAAATATTATCATTTTGTTTCTTACGTTATAATTAAACACATATTTCGCTTATGAAATACCTGAAAATATAATGATATTAATATAATATATAATAACGAAATATTATTATTTTGTTTCTTACGTTATAATTAAACACATATTTCGCTTATGAAATATCTGAAAATATAATGTCTGAAAATAGCCAAAAAATATTTAATTTAATTTAATTTAATTCGGCAAATAATTACAAACATGTAATCAACAGGCACACAGGTACAAAACAACAATACTTAAAGATTTACAAGAATTAAATAAAATACAAGAAAAAAAGCAAATTATCTAAATACCATACTTTCATCATAAGTCCAAATATTAGATCTCGTAAATTTACGGAACATATTTTTTTAAATGTAATAGTCAAAATAAATATAATCATTTATATCATTTATAAACTTTGAATTAAATAAGCGAAAAGGAAAAGAATGCCGAGTGCGATTTAATCTAAGAACACCAAAGTTAAATAACTGTTGTTTACGTAATCTTAAATCTGGGATTTTCAAGCCTCCTATAAAAAATTCAAATTGATTATGAAAACAATATACAGAAATATCTACAGAACCAAATCCAAGTAATTTCTTTAACTTTAAATATAATAATGATAAACGATCAATATTAGAGGCAGCCGTAGAAGACCAAACAATAATACCGTAATCAATCAATGGTTGGATAAAAGAATTAAAAATTAAATTCTTTATCTAAGCAGATTTTAAATAAAATAAATTTCTATAAATAATTCCCATCCTAGTTCGTAATTTTTTCTCAATATAATCCACATGATCCCGAAATGTAAGTTTAGCATCAAAATAAACTTCAAGATCTTTTATAATGGTTACGGATGTTAGTTCAGTATTGCCAATAAAAATTTTTTCACACTGAGTCTCTGCCAATGAAAGACAAATCACAAATGACTTTTGAAAGTTTAATTGTAATTTACTCTGAACAAACCAATCAAATACATCTCTGAGATCATTTTGCAACCTATCTCTGTCAGTTCCGAAAATTTTCAAATCATCAGCTAACCAATAACATATAGTACCACACTATATACAATACAGTACTATACTTATGTATACTGCATTTTTTCTATTTACAGACCTATACTGTGTATGTAAAGTGCCGAACATAATATTCTTCTATTTTTAAACTCTGTATAGTGTCTATACATTTATTTACGGAATATGCATTAGTATTATTCTCATCTTAATATGAATATTTAGGAAAATCTCAATTTATTATTTATATTTTAGTGAAAAAATTTCTATCTATAAAATTCATTATTTTCCTGAGTCAAATTTCCGATTATAGCCATTTAGTGATCCTGCTGTCAATTTATGAAGATAGATTTCTTTCTTTTATGAATTAAGTTAATTAAATTTTTAATAGGTATTCATTAATTCTTTGATTAAGTAATCGATTTTTACCTTTCTCTTTTTATATTTATTTATTTATTTTTTTATTATTTAAAAAATCGTTTATGGTATTTAGAATAATTTATCTTAAAAGTTTTCTCATCTCCTCTCCTCTTTCTGATTGGAGAAGAATATTAAATATTTAAATATGATTAAAACACAGCATTATCAAATTAATAGATTAATCTATTAAAATTTCTCTTTTGCGATTTTAAATTTCATCGTATCATCAATTTTATAATTAATCTAGTTTTCATTTGATCTGACAATGCGATTTTTTTCCCTTAATTTTTTTTTTAATCGAGCAGATTTTTATTAGATTTTCTGAAAAGATAATGCTGTAAATTAAAAGTTTAAAAGAATATTATTGACATTTTTTTTTTCTTTTCAGATTTGAAATTTTCAGACTTTCAAAAACAACTGAAGTTTACAGTAAAGTTAACTTTGGCTTCCAAATTTTCAATAAGAATCAACTTCTTACTTTTCTATACTTTTAGAATCTGCATTCGAATAAGAATAAAAAAATATATTCTTTACGTTATTTTTGAAAAAAAAAAAATTGAAGAAAAGTACACATTTTCGATGAAAAGTAAGTAATTTGCACTGAAGTAATTACAAATATCAAGCAAGCTAAGAATTTAATAATTTCATTGATGGACATTTTTAAGGAAATAAAAAAAAACGTATTAAAAATCTGAATAAAATGGATAAATCAACTATTATTTAATAAAAATTACAAATTATATAATCGTATAAAGAATTTTAACATATTTTTTTAATACAATTTCAGTATAAATTTCGAAAACTGATTTTTTTAGCAATCGCCATTTTCCTTTAATATAGTAAGTAAATTAAAAAATTTTTATCAATTTATATAATTTAAAAATAAAAAAAATTCGTTCAAATTAATTAAAAATTTGTAAGAGAGATAATTTAATTTAAACATTCGTTTTGTCACTATTTTTGATATCTTATACACTGGTACTGTACCTTCGACTTACAAACTTAATTCGTTCCTGTTCGCGGTTCGTAACTCGAAACACAGTTTTCCATTTTACCTTATGGGAAATCAATTAATCCGTTCCCAGATTTAGAAATTTCGAAAACAGTAAAAAATATGCATTTGTGTACAATTATTATTATTATTTTTTGAAATCTTTGGTTTTACGTGTTTTGTATAAAAATCATCTTCCTTTAAATAAATAAAAAAAAAGAACAATTTTCTTGTGTCTGATTTTGTAGTTCAGTTTTTGATTTGTTGCTGCTCATCAGTTGCTTCTATTTGTCTTTTAGGCTAATTCTTTGTTAACTAGTAATTATTATGTAGATACTTAATATTATCAAGAATAAGAGGTCTTTATTACATTAACAGTTATATATGCATATTTCAAAAAATAATTGAGATATTTTTATACGAAACTTATCGAAAAAATTTTACAAATATAATACTAAAAAGCATCAGGGATCATATCTTGAGAATAAGTTTGCATCTAGAAGCCAGAATAAGATTTGAAAAAACTTCGTATCTCGAAAAGTTTGTATGTTGAGTGGTTCGTAAGTGGAGTTACTACTATATTATTATTTCCTTCTGGTATATTTTAAAATTTTATTGAAATTATTCTGCCTTTGGTATCATTATTATTATGCAATGCTATGTCATAATTTGCGTTTTTATATCTTTAAAAGATTTGGGATTTGTCTTAAAACTATATTCCAGTTTTCCATTAAAAATTATATAATTATGTCATGCTTGCATGGTTTAATTAAATATTTTATTTTCGAATTATCAATCGAATGATATTTTAATATAAAAATTGATTCAGATTAAACAAGATCTTAGTATAAATTTTAAAGATTATCTGATATATTCTGCAGACCGAAGGAAAAAATCCATAAAAAGGCAGCTATATTATTGAGATTTAGAAAGTACAGGTTGACAATCAAAAATCCGGCAATCAAAATTCGGGTTCCATCAGTTTTTCGGCATGAATGTCTGAGCACATTTTTAAATTTACCATCTTGGTGCGCCATTGTTTTCTGGAGGCGCTGTTTATGTTTTGACAGCCATATATTCCAGAATCAGATATTTGGTCATGCTTGCAACCAGATTTGCCAGATTGGCTTTTTACGCTTAATGAACATTTTTTTTGTCTTTTTTTTAGACATGGTTGGCGTTAGAAACTTATATTCCAGAATCAGATATTTGGTCATGCTTGCAACCAGATTTGCCAGATTGGCTTTTTTACGCTTAATGAACATTTTTTTTTTGTCTTTTTTTAGACATTTTTAGCGTTAGAAACTTTTTTTTTAATATTTTGGCATTATAAAAAAGCTTTTAACTTTTTTCGAGGGTACAGTAACGAATTAAAATTATGAGGAATTATTTTATTTAGTTGAATTAACATTCTGTAGAACAGGGCCGTAACTAGGGCGTGATTAGGGACATATATTGTAGGGACACATATGTGATTAGGGACATATGACATCATGTATTAACATGATTAGGGGGGCAAATTTTTTAATTGATTTCCGTTATTTGCGGGAAAATGACTTTTTCGATAACGTTCTCAGACATAGCGTTACGTTTTTCTTTCATTTTATTTCTTAGAAGAGGTAATCCTTGGGTAAGAGCGGCCAAGTTGTACCCCAAAGGCGCCAGGTCGATAAAGGGCGCTATTTTTATTGATAAAGTAAAAGTTTACAATGACTCATTGGGTTTCTGCCTCTTCAGTGAAAATTCATGGAAAGACCTAAAGAAAAGTAATAAAAAGGGATTTGTACAAATCTATTTGCTCATTCAAACAAATATCTTATAGAACATTCAAAATCAACTCATTTTGATGGAGATAATTTAGTTTCAGCATTGTTATTTTTAAATGAAAAAATGGGGGGCTCAAGATTGACCCTTGCCACAGGCGCTGCGTACCCTAGTTACGGCTCTGCTGTAGAACTACAGTCTTTTATTTAGTTATTGAACATTAAAATTTCATTTAATGTTTAACTTAATTTCTTTAAAGCACTATATAAGTAGTCCTTTTCTGTTAAATATATACAGCATATATATACATGAAAAATCCGAAATTTTCTTAAATCCGGCAATCCTCAGGTCCGGAGGTTGCCGGATTTTTGATTATCAAACTGTACTTTTATATATTTGATTAATTTCTTATGTTTTAATTTTATTTTTTAAAGTTAAGAATAGGTGAATTTGGTGATTAGTAAACTTAACGATGCTGTCGTCACCCATAAAGTGTTATCCGAAGCATAATCTACTATCTGATCAATTTAAAAGTTTTCAAGAAATTTCGGATTAATGCTTTTAAATATTCACGAGATATTTCCAGAACAGTTAACTTAGTTGTTATTAAGGCTCAGTTTTAATATAATCTGAATATTTTAATATCCTTTATATTGCTCGTATTGAACATCAATATATTTAACATAACACGATTGATAAGAAAAATAATTAGATGAGTAAGTTCATGTTGTTCTAAATCAGAAGTGTCTTTTAATAATAAATTTTCTTAGAATAATTATTCAGCGATGACATCGGAACAATTCAATAAGTATTCATTAATATAAATGATAAAATTAAGAACGGAAATTGGAATATTTAAATGGTTCCAAAGAAGACAGAAGTGTCAGTCAAGAAGACATGAATATGGCGATTGTAAAATAAATTTTTTTTTTTTTTTAAAGCGATGTACTCCATTTTCATTGGTTTATCGTTAATTAGGAAAGTAATTAAGAAAGATACTCTCTTAATTAAATCGGATTACGAACAAAGCATTAATTACTTGTTCGTTACACATAATCTACTGGGATATTTTCTTTCCTTTGCAGCTTTCTTTTAAAGAAAAACACTGTAATTTAACTGTCACAATACAATTAAATCAGTATAAATAAATAAAAAAAAGTAATGAAAGCAGGCCGAATATTTTTTGCTTTTTAAGTGATTCTCTGAAACGTGCCAATATTTTACTTTATCTGAATTGATGTGTATATTGTTTTCTATCATAAATATCATAAAAGTGCAATATATTTTCTCTGCACATGTTTCGGAAATAATTTATATTATTTTAAACTTCAACAGTCTTTTATGTTTTAATTAAAATAAATTAAAAGTAAATAAGTAATTTTTTTTATTTAAATTTAATTTTACAACGCATTAATGATTAATTAATAAATTATAACAGTAATTAAAAACTAAAATTTTGAAAATTAGCTTCTTTTAATTATAATTGATTTATACATTAAGCTTAATCTAATAAAAACTGAATCTGTGTTGTGAAATATATATATATAAAAAGAAAGAAAATGTATTTATCATATAAATTATTGAGATAAATAATAGATTGCCTGCTGTTGGAAGACTTGTCGCGTCGCATCTGTCCGCGCGTCGTCGCCTATATAACAAGTTTTTTTAAACGAATATATATGCTTCCTCGAAACATGATGTATTGATCGTGTTAATCGATATATATTCATTAAAGAAACTCCGCTATAGAGGTGACGCATCGCTGCCGCATGCGACGCAACACGTCTTCCAGTGCAAGTAATCTATTATTTTGTCTGCAAGCAGGGCCGGCCCTAGGCGGTAGGCAAGGTAGGCGATTGCCTACGTCGGCAAAACCGCCTCAACTAGAGCGGAAAAATAAACACAACCTAAAAAGGCGGCATTTTTTGGGTTTGCCTACGGCGGCAAAAATGCTAGGGCCGGCCTTGCTGCAAGTTATACCTTTTTATTTTATTTTAAAAATTCCAATAAATTTATTTTTAATTAGTAATATTTTTTACTTATTACATAAATATTTGTAATGCAAAACTGATTTAATCTTATAAAAGTATGCACAAATCAAAGAGAATAATTGTCAAAACAGCGTGTTGCGTCGCATGCTGCAGCAGCGCAGCACGGCGTCATCTGTGTAGCAGAGTTTTTTTAATGAATATATATCGATTAACACGAATCTTTAAATCAAAAATTCATGTTAATTGATATCTATACCATGTTCCGGGAAAGCATGTATATATTCATTAAAAAAGCTTGCTATATAAGCGACGTCGCGCGGCCGGATGCGACGTGACAAGTCTTCCATCTTCAGATAATCTACTATTTAGCCAAATTACAAATTATAATAATCTTCGATTTAAAAAAATTATATAAAGCCTTCACTAGGATAAATCAAAAAATAAAGACAAAATATTTTATTAAAGAGAAAGTTATACAATAATTTTTATGTTATAATAAAAAGTGTTTTTTCAGTCAAAGATATCCAGAAAAATAATTTTTTTTGATTGGTTATTTAACCGATTTACATCATTTCTACCAATTGATTATTATTAAATCGAATACCTTTAAAATTTTTAAGAAAGAAAATCAAAGGGAAATCGGTTAGATCAATAAGTTTCGTTAATCACAGAGAAAACACGTGTTCTGCGTTATAGAGTTATCATTCTGTAAGATTGTCTTTTTATATCCGCATTCCTCATCTTTTCGCTCGAATTCTTGGCTTAAGTTTTTATTTCTAAGAGTGCCAAACATTTTTGATGTTAATTTTTCGTTCGTACCTTTAAAATCAACAATTATTAAATTAAAGGAATCCCAGAAAATGCTTAACAAAACTTTACTAACTTGAGCGGAAGCAATATACTTTCATTACACTGATATTTTCTTTGTTTTCGGATTGAAATGCAGAATCTTTCATTATCTTTAACTATTCGCTAAGTAAAGCCTCTCAATTCCTTTTATTGTGCTTCCAAAGATTTCTGGAAGTAATCAAATATATTTTGTAAAGCCTCTCAATTCCTTTTATTGTGCTTCCAAAGATTTCTGGAAGTAATCAAATATATATATATATTTTTTTTTGCTAACTACAACATCAGGAATTAATTTTAAAATAATTTTCTAAAATTATAGTAGTCGGAGATAATAAAGCATATTTTATTAAATTTTTTATCCAGTGTTTTATTATTTTCATTTATGCTGTATTGTATCCTTCCATTGACATAAATCATGCTTTTCACTAGCTCAATATTGCAACTATGAAAATTATGATAAAAATTTATAAATTATCAATATTCTTACTTGTAAACAATGAATTTATACCAAAATTTTAAAGTATTTCATATGTTTTTATTCTGAAGAAAATTACTCACAAAGGTTTATTTAAACATCAAGTATTGATATCCTTTAATTTATAAATAATCATATTATGTGCCACCATTAGAATCCATTAATAGTTGCCCTTTGATAATTGTTGGCAATATTAATACAAAGAAAAATTATAAGCTTCAATATAGATACTTTTAAATAAAAAATTAATTAATTTATTTTATTTAATGGAAATTATTTAAATTTATAAATGCTAACAAAGTATTCCCGGCGTTGCCCGGACATAGTTTCAAAACATATACAATATATTAGGAGAAACTTGGTTTTGATTAATTTGCACCTTGATTTCTTCTACAGTTTCAGTTGTTGTGTTATTGCAACAACTCTCATAATTTCCAGAAGATTCACGAACTTATGAGTCTATATGTCTTTCGGCTCTTCGATTTAAAAATTTACCTGGAGGAACATTGAGATTCGTAATGCTGTGATATTATGCATTATACCTATCGAAAAATTGATCATTTTACCGATATTGTCCCCAGGAAGAATTTTTTAATTGGAAAATTATTTCATGCATCGCTTTAATTTGTTATTTCAAGCTTCATGTTTACTGAAATGTTATATCATCATCAGACTAATTGAATTACAACTGGTAGAAATTATTTGTTCTTTCTGAATTTATTAAAAAGTATAAAATCGAGAGATTATTTATCAATATTATGTCATGATATCGCCATCTGTTTGTTACATCATCGTGACATCATGGATCTTGTGATGACATCCTGAATAAAATTATTTTGCCATATAATTTATTAATTATAGCATTTGGAATCTATCGGCTTTTTATGTCCATTTTTAAATATAGATTTAAGTAAAATATTAACCTATGATGATGTCATCATCGTTGCGACGTCAGTTCATACAATGTTACGCCATCGATTTCGATGAATCGAAATTGTTTTCTGATGTCAACTATTGTTACGTCGTGTTGATGACACATCGTAGTGATGAGATCATCGTACCAAATAAGATTTAATCAAAAAATAAATTACACATATCGCCATCTATTAACTAAATTTTTAAATTTTATAAAATTTTTGGATTGTTCATAATTGTATAACAATAACTGTTCTAAAAATCACTAAGTAAGCAAGTTATTTAAGTTTGGCAATCGCAAGGAATCGTGCCACGTTTGGCGATTGTAGCTTCTAGCATTTAGGAGATTACTCGACACAAACAAACAACCGAAAATATATATATAAGATTTGAGCCAGTCAGACGATCTGATTTTAAAATAGGTTTTTACTACTTTGAAGGATTCAGATTCAATTGCAGATCTCATATTTCCAGTTGTTCAAGAGGAATTCAAGCCCATTCCCGGTCTATTGAATATTATCATCTTCAACCGATTGGTTGGAGCCATCATAAATTTTGCCTAAATCGTGATACCCTCTATAACTGGCTACTATCAAATATATTGATATCATATGTGTGATTAGGCGATAATTTAGATTAATATAACCATTTCATGGGGAAATATATTATAAATATTTTTATAGAAATTTAAAATACTGTAACACATAAAACTGAAGAGTGAAATTCATTCCCGTGATACATTTTTTTATATGGATATACAATCACAAAGTAAATATATTTTTGTAATAAGTTGATCTTCGTCATAGTTTTCATTACCACAAGTGCAAGAATACTCAAATACCCTAGAGTATTGGTGAGATTGGCCGCTGGAAATGCTTCTTCGATTTTCAACTCTGGAGGACCGGCGTTCCAGTCCTCCAAAATTGAAAATCGAAAAATAACTAATTTCTATCCCTTGAAATCCAATTTCAAAAATCCCTTTCAATCCAATTTAAAGGGATCGAAAATCAATCCCTTGAAATTGTTTATTATGGGGTTTGACTCGAGTCGTCGATCTCTGTCCTTCACTATCTAGCTGATCTCTCCGCAAGAATGGGCAGCCTATGAAAGTGATTGTTTCTCTATGTTACAGTACTTAGTATTCCTAAAGAATGGAAAGTGGCGTCATCTGTTGATCAAAAATTAAATAAATAAATATCTTAGAGTTCCCACGTAAATTAGATTCTTAAATTAATATATACAGTGTTAATTATTATCTTTTAACAAAATGTATATATAATAAAATCTATTTATTTAATAAATAGTTTTAAAGGTACAGGAATTTTAAATCTCAAACTTTTAAAATTTTGATGTTTACATATGGTCGCCTTTACAAAGCTGGCATATTGTAGAGGCGATATGAAAACATCAAAATTTATAGTTTTTTTTTCAGATTGAATGTGGCTTTATATCGCTTTCCTAAGCAACTGGGAATTCCTGTGCCAACAATGGGCTGCCTAGACATCTGTAGGATCAGTCGTCAGATGGAGATTTCAATGAACCTAACCCAGACACTTCTTGAAAAATCACTGGAGATATGGGACCTGGCAATTGAATTAGTACCCTTCAGGATGGAATTATAACACATTTTCATAGAATATCCCATGAGGATATGGTGGCTTATTCTAACTAACTTAACTTATAACATACTTTCACCATAACCATTCGGCCGATTCAAATCTATAATTATATATTTTGGATAAAATATATGTTTGTTTAGAATTTGTTACAATGTGTTACAATATTATATACTGTATTTTGCAATCTATCTGATACAGACTGTTAAGAAAGTAATTGCTGTTTATAAGAATGTTGTTGTATGACATACATAAAATTCTTTTAAATAATTATACTGCATATTGTTCATAAATGTGAGGAAAATGGTTTCATCAATATCTACATTTAAATATTTACCTTTCCTGTTTCGAATAACTGCATCTTGTATAATGATCACGTATAATTTATAAAATTAATAACAAAAATCTTGCGTAATAAGAAATGTTTCCTAACATTTGAATGGTGTATGATGATATTTGGTTCTCGAGATATCATATGGGTAGATAAATGAACAAATGCATATATGTAACCATTTTATTTTTATATGATTGTGTATCAGATCATTATTAACGACTTAATATTGATCTGGCTTTACTTTTGGCCAACTTGTTCCATTAGTAGATTCCAATAAATTCACTACGATTATAAATGAATAAATGCTTCTGTTAGGTGATCAATCACTCTCTGTGAACATAATTTTTTCATTAGTTTACTAATATTGATCCAATATATGTAATTTTTTAGTATGCTTAGTTCTGTACTGAGTAATAATATATGCGAATGTTATTCAAATCATATTGATATTTATGCAGATTATCTTACTGATAGACCAACAAATATCAGACGAACCTAATTCATATGCCTCTTTATTCTATTTTGAAGTGAAAAAGTTTAAAAAAAAATGGCTTAAAAATAAAAAGAAAACAAATTTAGCTAAACATAACGTTTGCGAAAAGTTATATTATTATTCTTACAGGAATTTGGATGTGAACATATAAAAGTTGTATAAATTTAAAGTAAAATCGAAGATTCAGTACTTCATGATTTATTAATAATGTTTTAAAAATTATCGATTGTTTTATCGACTTATGATTAAGGCATATTTAAAGCTTAAAGTATAGTATTTCGTTACTTTTTAATATTACAAATTTGAGGCATCATCATAATTACTGTTTGAAATATTTATATTCAATAACAGTTCTATATATTAACATATTTACACACACATCTACACAAACAAATATATCAAAAATCTTTAATTTTTTTATCTATATATTTTTTTATAATAAGAGTTATATCTATTAAATGATATAAAAAATCCTAAATTCCATTTTCATAATGTATAGCATTAGTATTTTGTATTTGCTAACATTACATCTATTATCCATTACATCATTCTATACAATCCATTATAGCATTCTATGCATGTGTATTGATTATATTTTACAATAATTGTTGAGGCAATCAATTTTTATTGTTGCTTTGTTCTTCCTGCCATTCTAAGAAGTTTGTGTAAAGATAATTTTATGGCAAAAGTTGATAAAATTGTAACGGTATTATTATCTTTCCACGAAACAATACTGAGATCAATTCCTTCATAATTATAAATATGTACAAATGAATCTTGTAAATAAATTTCGTTCATTTTTTTATCAGGATTTTTTGAATTACGAATTTATTTATTGTTTCTGTGGAATTAATTCCATTGCTTCGTGGTTATACATTATATTACTACGGTGGCCAAACTGCTGCTCTTTGATACCTTCAATGTATAACCACGAAGTGGTTATACATTGAAGGTCCATTGAAGGTCCATCAAACTCAGTAGTTAATATGAAGCAAATAATTTGGTTATACATTATATTACTACGGTGGCCAAACTGCTGCTCTTTGATACCTTCAATGTAGCTCCATACCATGAAACTCAGTAGTTAATATGAAGCAAATAAGGCGGAGTGTTGTAAGTGCAGAGTGGTTTTTGCAAAGTTGGATATTAAACACAAGTATTTTAACCTATCGTATAAATATTTGACAGGGTCGTTAACAATCGCATTGTGCAGCTATTACCGTTTAATTCGTCCTTAAAAATTTTAAATTTGAGACAAAATCGTACAAAATGTCAGCTACCCTGCACTTAACCCGAAACGGGGTAAGAACATACGTGTAAGTTAAAAAATCTTTGATGTATATCTACGCATTCTTGGCAAGAGCAGAAATATGAACAAATCTACTATAAAATGCTTTTTACCACATTAAGATAGGGTGTATCGTTTTAGAGTTAAGGCTGATTCACACGGGCGGCAAATGTCGCTCGACAGTGCGCGCCAGCGACAGGACATGACTGTCGTCGGCGTCACTCGCCGCCGAACCAGTTCACATAGGCGCCGACGACAACCAATCATGATCATTCAAAAGACTGTTAGTTTATAATGTGATTATTATTTATAAAAAAATTGTAAATAGTAAAGATTTACAGATAACAGTTTAAATCATTCTTTTATTTCATTATATATAACATCAATTATATTTTTTTGAACCTCCAACTGTTTTGCAGGAGGCAACTTTTCTAAATAAGGCACCAAACTAAGGCAAAATTGCTCTGCTGGAGATTGTTTCGGCAATTCTGCTAAGGATTTTGCAGAATTTTCAATAGCCAATGCCAATCTATCTCTTGGAGAAAATTTGTTTTCTGTGGAAAAAGAATGAAAATCAGATTAAAGTGCTTTCATCAAAATACAGTAATCTAATAAATTCTGTTACTGAATGACTTTTTTCTAATAAAATATATATATAAATATATATAATGTAGTATATATATACTAGTATATATGTGTGTATATATATATACATATATACACTGTAGTTAAAAATTAGTAATCATAATACCAACGCCTTCAAATAAATGCCATATATAATATACTTAATATTGGCACTTACTTAAGGGTGGGAAAAACATATTTCTAGTTCAGTCAAAATATAGATATTCTAGAAATGAACAACTAATATTGTAAATAATGCAATTTTATGTCTACTTTTTAAATAACTTCTGTACTTACTATTATTACTCTTTCTGTTTTGATATGCTGTCTGAGCACTCAATTTCAGGTCTATAAATAAAAAGATTAGCCTTAACTCAAATATAAATCTGTGTGATCGATAACATATTTTATTATTTACTTTATTAAATAGTGTTTTTGCTATTATTTTTAAAATCTATATATATATAAGCCCAACTTTGAAAAAGTAACACTTTTTAATCAATAATATCTATTGCTAAGTATTTACAATTTAATGTTTCCACAGATGCTTCTAATAAAGATGATAAAAAACTTTTTTCAATTGCCATTCGTTATTTTAATATTGCTAATGACGAGCAACCTATTGTACATGCTTTAATAGATTTTAAACAAACATGGAGTGAAACTTCTGAAGAAATTTTCAATGTTATAAAATCAACAATGGAATATACAGAATTACCATTTGAAAATATCACCTCATTTGGAGCTGATAATGCACCAGTCAATTTTGGGTGTAAATCTTGTTTTTACAAAATTAAAAACATTTAACAAAAATTTAATAAAGGCTAATTGTAATTGCCATGTACTCCATAATACTGCTGAATATGCATTGAAAACGATGAAATATGATGTGGAATGTTTAATATTAAAAATCTACAGTGTATTTTTATCAAGTACATGTAATGTCAAAGAACTAAGAAATTGTTCTGATTTTCTGGACTTTACATATTATGAAACATTAAAACACATTTCAACATAATGGGTAAGTTTGTGTAAAGCAATTGATAGGTTACTAAAAAATTGGCCTGCTATTACTCTATTTTATAAATCAGGGAGAAGAATGTAATCCTATGATTTGATCATTTGTAAAAGATCATGAAAATAGTATCAACGATGAAAAATCCTTACCAGAACTGATGTTGTATTTTCTTCATTCCTTTTTTCGTGTTTTTCAAAAATATATTATTAATTCTTAAGAAAATATTGATATTCCCGAATTACATAGTATATTCACAGACTTTAGATGATATATATAGCACAAAGAAAAGAACAGTACTATTATGGTTTTGTAGTAAATCAGGCCCTGTTTAATTTTCCAGAATATTAAAAAAATTATTTAAAGAAGAAGCGGATAAGGTTTACTCGCGAACATTGAAGTACCTATATAATTGGTATGATTTCGATAACCCATTTTTTATTGCAGTACAAAAAATTTAAAAAACTGTTTTCCAATTATAGATGACTGTTTTCAAATTAATAAATACATGAACAAAAATGACTTGTACTGTATAACGTAAAATGTGACAACATATTTAACGAACTTTCGACAATAAAAGAAATACTATGAAAATTGGAAGATAATATAAAAGTTGAAAAAAAAATAATTCCCAGTTATGGGCATTTATATTAGAGAGAGGAAAATTTCCAGAAATTCAGAAAATAATTGAATTTATATTTAGTGTTCCAGTTTCCAATGCATATGTTGAGAGATTTTTCTCTTCAATGAATAACTTATGGTGGGATAAAAGAAACAGATTAACACCGGAAAATATTAAGGCCGAATTACTAATTTGTAACAACATAAAAATTGAATTCAAAATTTTTTCGAAATAATAATTTCAAATAAAAAAACTATTAGAAGCAACAAGAAGTAATAAAAAATATTCATTTAAAGCAGTAAATAAAAAATAATTTGATATATATTTATTATAACTATTTATTTTCATATATAGGAGGCTAATATGTTTGTTAATGTGTGATATGCATAGTGCAATACGTACATAGTATTTGAAACGTTTACATTAATTTTATTTGCATTTTTTTATATATAATTGTCAATGTTAAAAATTGAACCAGCGATCACACAATTATAAAAGCGAATCTTCAACTACTACGCTACTGAAATATTCAAAAGTTAAATGAACTCAATATGAAACTTCTCGTGCGATTTTCTCGACAATGCTTGAAGAACTCAATACGAAACTTCTCGTGCGATTTTCTCGACAATCCTGGAGCATTCGAGAGTTAATTAAATTTTAGAATATATGAACTCAATACGAAAACCTCGTGCGATTTTCTCGACAATGCTTGAGTAGTGCACTTTACTGCTCATTTCTATTGTCCTAGGGGACTACTACAAGTATACGCAATTTCAAAAAAATCGGTGACCCGAATGTCTGAACCTATTAAGAAATTAGGATATGTGCTAATTTAGAAATAGCTATTTGGTTGATGTTATCTTATTTAAATCGTCAATTAACTAGTTTCTAAAGCGTGACAAATATCTTAAATTTTCATTAAGGTTTATTGTATTTTGTTTAACATTTTCCTGCTAAAATATTTTTGAATTGATATCATATAGACCATATATGTTAGTTGAAAATGATTTTCTGAGAAAATCCTGATATCAATTTACAAACACATCATTAAATATATATACAGTATATACAGTCGATTCTCACTATTCGCGGTAGTTACTGCAGTTTAATCATATACAGTTGGTTCTCGCTATTCGCGGTAGTTACGTTCCATAAATTCTTTGCGAATACTGAATTAGCGAATAGTGAACCATTGTGCCTATGGGAAATATAGTTAGGTTCTTGAGAACCTTCCCAACATTTTCATACTTGGTTTGTGTTTATATTTCTGCTTTCCAACATTTTCATACTTGGTTTATGTGTGTTTTTCTGTTTCGAGACATCTTATTTAATATGAATTACATTATTTACAAATAATTACAGTATATGCATACAGACTATATATACAGTATTATAATTACAGTAATCTTTATTTAATTTTTTAAAACATTACTATATAGTTATTTCTGCTTTCAGACACCTTATTTAATATGTATTACATTGCTTACAAATAATTACAGTATATTCAGTGTATAGTACTGAATACAGTATTATAATTACAGTAATCTTTATTTATTTTTTAAAAACATTAACTATATAGTAAAAAAAATTGATGTTAGTTTTTTGATAGATAGTTTTTTGATGATGTAAGATGTTTGATGCAACAGCTGACCCTTTGTCTTTCTGAACTACGTTGTAAAACTGCTTCAGCCTTGTCTTTGTCACTTTTTGCCTCATATCTTCTAAAATTTCGGCCTAAGAAGCAAATGCGCAGGAAGTCAGGGCGCCTAAATTTGAGGCTGCATTCAAGCATAGGAGCACATTCTTCTATGGGACCTGTGGACGATATGAACAGGCTTTTGGCCTACCTGCGGTCTGTGGAGTGAGCAAGGATAGATGAGAAATTTTCCGGCAAACCGATTCAGACACTACATTTGGTAACAAACACCTTCCTTTATTAGAAAGAGTTTACATTGATAACAGTATTTTCGCAGCTCAGCAAGAGTCCGCGAATATCGATTTTGTGGTTACAAATAAATTTTCGCGAATAACGAGAATTGACTGTACATAAAACGACTGTAATAGTAACTTATTTTCGTGTTCCAAGGATTTTTTTTACTCAAATGTCCGGGTCAACGATTTTCCAAAGATGGCAACACTACCAACGGGTATTTTCTTGTATCTTCGGGGGTTTCAAGATTTTGAAGGAACATGTCAATGAGCTATCAACGCACTTAATAGCACCTGCGTTGTCGAATTTTCTGCTATAGTTATGAGCAGAAAAAATAGTTACTAATTTACGGTTAGCGAAAAATTCGTATCCATCTACAACTTGATGTGCTCTACACAAAAATTGGTCGAAATTGTTTTACTGAAAAATTCTTCAACTTTGTCTTTTCCAAATATTACTGAAATCCCTCGCGGGCTTTCGGCCCATCCTTTGATGTTTCTATCGAGATCTGACTACAATCACAAATTATTCCTTTATTAATTTTTTCTACGGGACATGGTATTTCTCTGATTTGATTTAAAGTTAACTTGGGACTTAACTCTTTTGCGGTCATGGAGGATTTATTCCGTATAATAGCCGCCAGTGGAAGATATTTGAAACTTTCTACGAATGCTTCCCAGACTTTTACGTTATAACGATGTTCACATTCCTTATAAAATCCATATTTTCTGTTAATTGATGCATTATGATTGCCTCTCAATAAGGAAATCTCTCGGGATATTTTACTTTGTAGGCATACAGGAGTGAAATAGTTTCTGTTGATTGTTCAACTCTCCACAAAATCGCCTAGAAACAATTTTTCTCATCGGGACTACCTCCTAAATCAAATAGTCCGAGCAAATCTACAAACTGGCCATGAATGTCGCCAAAAATGTTAATAGAAACATTAAGTTCCAAAAGAATTGATTGACGTATAAGAATGTTTTCATTAACATGCATAATGCTATCATTTCTTCTTCAAGATGTACATATTTCTCAGAACTGTTTTGAGCCGATAAAAGACGTTGGATCAAATCATCGATGTTCACATGATTACTCATTTTTATTAAAATGCTATTGACAAGTTCTTTAATTAATAGTCTCAATCAGTGAAAAAAGTATTTTTGTTATAAAATTGTTATAGAATAATGTTTATAATACAATGTAAGCAATAGAAAAAATATGTTAAATCTTGGTGCAAACGTGTTCTTGAGTGGTAAAATTGAGAAATTTATAGGAGAAGTGGAGTTAATCAGTTTGGCTTCTGAGAGGTTCATATATATTCATACATCGATTTATGCATTATATCAATGCCATGTACATTTTATTTAATCTGCATTTTATGTAAAATCGTTTCTGATGCCAATAAAATCCCGTCAAGCTCAAATACTGTAGTGATTTCTCTCGAGTCTAGCGTTACATATGGCGCAATACTGCATAAATATAATTGTTCTTTGGTTCGATACATATAAAGATAGCGAGGCTGAGTCATCTGATCGAAACATTTTTATCGAAAATCAGTCTGAAGTGCAAACATTCTACGCATGCACAACTCAATTTGAGCGCCGCTTTCCTTGCGCCGCGACGAGACGCGAAAGTTACTCGACGCGACGCGCATACGCTGGCAGCCGTCATTATCTTAAAAAAAAAAAAAATTTGAATGGCTATAACTCTGTAATGGCAACCAGTAGAGATATGGTTCTTTATAAGTAAGTTTTACTTGTGAACTTATGCTAATGTTAAATCTTATCGGATGACATTATCATATAAATAGTGCACAGCATGATTTATAAAATAGACTTCCTAATTCTTGTGTAGATAAATTCATTATTATAAATTAAGTTTTAAATAAAGTATTATGTGATTACGAATCATGCAATAAATTTAATTCTCTAAATAATACAGTCAAATTGTTTTTATGAAGTCCGTTTTTGTGCGTTGTTTTTTTTTGTGCGATGTTTTATGTGCAATCTTTTTTGTGCGGCAGATTAAAAAATTTCCATCGAATGCATATGACGAATAACAATTAATTAAAAAAACAACGCACAAAAATGGACCGCATAACAGGTTTGACTGTAATTAACAGATTTATAAAATATATCAATGTTAATAAATATAAATTAACTAGCTGCTGTTTCGATTTTTGCATACATATCTACGACATATTGGTGAAACAATTGACGGCATGTGTTTGTCTTCATTCTCTCGAATCATTAATCTGTATGAATAATAGTTCATTGCGCTACATTTCATATTTGTTTCTTCGCCGCTGACTAGATTTATCATCTTAACGTTGAAGTGATATCCATCGGCACCATCCCAAAAAATGATTGGATATTGCAGGGCATCGTAGCATGGATGAGTTTCTGCAACTTTTGTCAATTGATCGTTTCTCCGATGAAGAACAATATTTCTGGGTTGGAATTGATCTCCGACTATAACAATTGCCACTGTCTATAGTTGGAGCATTGAATCTTCGCATATGTTCTCCAGCAGGCGTTTTGTTAGCATGAATAACAAACTTGTGTGTATCAGATGGCATCGTCAGGTTTGACTGTAATTAACAGATTTATAAAAAATATCAATGTTAATAAATATAAATTAACTAGCTGCTGTTTCGATTTTTACATACATATCTACGACATATTGGTGAAACAATTGACGGCATGTGTTTGTCTTCATTCTCTCGAATCATTAATCTGTATGAATAATAGTTCATTGCGCTACATTTCATATTTGTTTCTTCGCCGCTGACTAGATTTATCATCTTAACGTTGAAGTGATATCCATCGGCACCATCCCAAAAAATGATTGGATATTGCAGGGCATCGTAGCATGGATGAGTTTCTGCAACTTTTGTCAATTGATCGTTTCTCCGATGAAGAACAATATTTCTGGGTTGGAATTGATCTCCGACTATAACAATTGCCACTGTCTATAGTTGGAGCATTGAATCTTCGCACATGTTCTCCAGCAGGCGTTTTGTTAGCATGAATAACAATCTTGTGTGTATCAGATGGCATCATGTCAATTCCTGTTTTAAACAAACGCACTAAATTGTTTTTTCGTGAAGAAGCTGTTGCAGTTGGGAAACGATGGGCCCTTTTATGCTGGTAGAAATTCCGCAGCGTGCATTCAATTCATCATTGCCATCACCGATGAAATACATTTGTAAGAATTTATGCTGACCACCTGGGAACGGAAGCACGGAGCCGGCTTTGTGATAAATTTGCCCTTCACTTTGAAAGTTGGCATGAATTGAACTGTTATGATTTCTGTGCCGAACGACGTCATTTGGAAGCATGAGTTGTATTTCCTGATGTTAGATAGGAAATATTTTGGTTCGGCGGTATATCCGGCAAGCAAAGTTTTTAATGGCTCTGGCGGTTCTCCAAGTTGAGGCAGTCTAATTTTTCCGGCGGCACAACACATTCCTTTCGTTTCTCCTTTAAATTTCAGAGCCTTGCAATAAGGACACACTTCATAGTGCCGATGTAAACATGCTGGCTCAAACTGTAATCATCAGCTGGGTTGTACCGGAATGCAAGGCGATTGTAATCGCGTGATTGCTGATCACGGAGTCGTGTTTGACGCTGATTTGCTGTTTCTCGTTGACGTCTTTCAGCTACTCTCAGCCTGTCGCGTTCATTCTGTTGAGAACGAAGCAGATCTGAAGCTGCAGAACGCGATCGTCGTGTTCACAACCGTGCATCAGCCTCAAGTCTGGCTGCACGTTGCTCTGCTGCTTCCTCGGTACGTATTTGAGTTATTCTTTGTTTTTTTCGCTCATTCGCTGATGCCCGTTCTTCCTCAGTTTGATTTAAAAATACTCGTCGCATTGCTTTCGCTCTGCGAGTACGACGACCTGTGTTTGATTTTCTGCAAGGCATTATTTGGATGATTGCACTGAAAAAGAAGAAAGTAAGTTATAACAAAAACATATAAAATTGGAAAATATTAAAAAAGCAAAAAAAACGAACTAAAAAAAAGAAAGTAAGTTATAACAAAAACATATAAAATTGGAAAATATTAAAAAAGCAAAAAAAAAACGAACTAAAACACAAAAAAATAAAAAATACTAACGAAATATTTCAATTCCAACGCATATCAATCAACAAAAAATAAACTATACTCACGAAATGAACGCTATGGCAAACGACGCAGCTCAATTCCAACGCGTCACACGAAATAATTAAAATGAAAATAAATCGAAATCTATGAAAATTCAATTTAACAATGCATTCGGAAACATTGAAATGTAATCGTAAAATATTTAGTATAGCGTGTGTTGCTTTTTCCAACAGATGGCGCTGTTTTTAAAAAAAAAAAACTTGTTTTTACTTGTCACAGGTGTGACATCTTAAAACGCGCGTATTCGAATGTAATGTTGTGTGAAAATTTCAAACCAATCGGTGAATAAATCAGTAGTCCCATAAACTGAAAATTTCTGTAAAATTCTATAATTGTAGAAATCAAATTGTTACGTTGCTATGAAAACAACTGTTGAAGATACATGGTAATATGACTGACAATCTTAAGGGGCATCACAAAATACAATACGTTGCTTATTTCATGAAAACTGATTCAGCCTATATTGCCTTATAATTGAGCATACATGCGAAGGTATTTAAATTTATATGTATTGTATATCTGTACCCTTTTCAACGAAAGATGACCAGCCTTATATGGTAGAGAGCTTATGGATTGCAAAGGTGAAGTCATCCAATAGAATAGCCGGTTTCTGTTTCGTTCATCCAATAGCAGTTTACCTATTATTATCGGTAACAATTTGAAATTGTTATCATCTTTTAAAAAATTGTTGAATTAATACTTCAAATTTCATGATTCTGTTATTAAATATTAATTTTAAACGATTACAGATTTAGTTTAAATAAATACAATGAATGATGTCACCGTTCTTTAGCAGTAATGGCGGATAAGTATAGTTGTTTGTAAGAGAGGAGAAACATTGCACAGTCAAGCTAGAAATATTAATTTAAACGTATATAAGTACTTTAAAAGACAGAAATCTTGCGAAATAACATTTTCAACGAAACTTCACTGGTTATTGTTATTTCTGTATCGACAATTAAAAGAATTGTAATCGAAGGAAGTGGAACAGTAGACGATAACCTTAAAATGGAAAACACGCCAGTTAAATTGTCAACACTTGGAAAGAAAATGCAGTTTAGTATTTATAAAGAATAAAATATTTTATTCTAATTACTATGTTTTTAAATCAAATATCAAATCGAAAATAATGATAAATTCTCTATCGCGATTTGTTTTACATCATATCACTTATCGTTAATCCGAAAAGACTCGTCGAACATCGAATAGCACACCACCACGTGTCATTAAGCCTAACCTAAGCATATTACGGCTAAATAAGATAATATGAGCTACAATCAATATAAAATTAGAGAAAAACTAAAAAATCGTGATAAGTATAGTTGTTTGTAAGAGAGGAGAAACATTGCACAGTCAAGCTAGAAATATTAATTTAAACGTATATAAGTACTTTAAAAGACAGAAATCTTGCGAAATAACATTTTCAACGAAACTTCACTGGTTATTGTTATTTCTGTATCGACAATTAAAAGAATTGTAATCGAAGGAAGTGGAACAGTAGACGATAACCTTGAAATGGAAAACACGCCAGTTAAATTGTCAACACTTGGAAAGAAAATGCAGTTTAGTATTTATAAAGAATAAAATATTTTATTCTAATTACTATGTTTTTAAATCAAATATCAAATCGAAAATAATGATAAATTCTCTATCGCGATTTGTTTTACATCATATCACTTATCGTTAATCCTAACTGAAAAGACTCGTCGAACATCGAATAGCACACCACCACGTGTCATTAAGCCTAACCTAAGCATATTACGGCTAAATAAGATAATATGAGCTACAATCAATATAAAATTAGAGAAAAACTAAAAAATCTTTAAAAACCTTTTAATATAAAATCTGAAGTTCAATAGATTAAAGAAATAATATTTAGCACTACAGCACAATACTCGATATCCACGATTAATTTAGTAACAACCTCTGTGAAGAACTTACGGCTAGCCAAGGTTGCCAGATGTTAAACATTTTTATAGCACAACCAATCACAAAATCTAGCCCAAAAGTAGCCTAAAATTTATAGCTCATAGACATGGTTCTTGTTTTCGAGCCACTGCTCTCCTGTGTAGAATATATTCACTGTACTAAACACAAGGGATTGCAAATTATATAATTATTAAAAAATAAAAAATGATAATTGTAAAGAAAGGGTTTTTAATTTGTATTTAAATTTCCATATCATATATTATCATCCTATTATATCCATAGCAATTTTATTTAATGAAAACGTCGCGTTTATTAGTTTATATAGTGGTTATATCCTATATAGCCTATAGCCACTATATAAATTAAAAAATTCAAACCAAATTTTTATTAACCTTGTGTCTTATGAGGTTAATAGCTGATATTAGAATATCTTTTTTTATATTACACTTCCCTATGAAAGTTATGTGAGAACTTGTCCTCCGAAGACGATACGCGCGAAAACCGAATTTGAGGAACGAGGCGGACAAGCCCGCCAGGAGTCCAGATCCATGTAGAGCAGAGTGGTAGGCGATCCAGATCTGCTTGCCCACCAATCTTTTATGTGCGGACCGGAACGCATAATCATGAATTTAATGAAAGCACGGAATTCTCCCACAATGCAAAAAAATAAAAAATTCTGATATCAAAATTTTTTTTAAATTGGAAAAATTAGAACTTTCCTAATTCACTAAGTCCTTCCTGATGCACTCATAAAATTTTACAGGTCATACGTCGGATTGGAAAACACTGATCTACGGCATTAACGAATTGAGAAGTCGAGTTTTTTGATTTTTTAAAAGTCAAACTTTTTTCAGATGACACCAACCGGTTTTCGACTGCTGATATAGCATGTTGCGGCCCGCTTAATTGAGCTACAATCAATATAAAATTAGAGAAAAACTAAAAAATCTTTAAAAACCTTTTAATATAAAATCTGAAGTTCAATAGATTAACGAAATAATATTTAGCACTACAGCACAATACTCGATATCCACGATTAATTTAGTAACAACCTCTGTGAAGAACTGACGGCTAGCCAAGGGTTGCCAGATATTAAACATTTTTATAGCACAACCAATCACAAAATCTAGCCCAAAAGTAGCCTAAAATTTATAGCTCATAGACATGGTTCTTGTTTTCGAGCCACTGCTCTCCTGTGTAGAATATATTCACTGTACTAAACACAAGGGATTCCAAATTATATAATTATTAAAATATAAAAAATGATAATTGTAAGGAAAGTGTTTTTAATTTGTATTTAAATTTCCATATCATATATTATCATCCTATTATATCTATAGCAATTTTATTTAATGAAAACGTCGCGTTTATTAGTTTATATAGTGGTTATATCCTATATAGCCTATAGCCACTATATAAATTAAAAAATTCAAACCAAATTTTTATTAACCTTGTGTCTTATGAGGTTAATAGCTGATATTAGAATATCTTTTTTTATATTACACTTCCCTATGAAAGTTATGTGAGAACTTGTCCTCCGAAGACGATACGCGCGAAAACCGAATTTGAGGAACGAGGCGGACAAGCCCGCCAGGAGTCCAGATCCATGTAGAGCAGAGTGGTAGGCGATCCAGATCTGCTTGCCCACCAATCTTTTATGTGCGGACCGGAACGCATAATCATGAATTTAATGAAAGCACGGAATTCTCCCACAATGCAAAAAAATAAAAAATTCTGATATCAAAAATTTTTTAAATTGGAAAAATTAGAACTTTCCTAATTCGCTAAGTCCTTCCTGATGCACTCATAAAATTTTACAGGTCATACGTCGGATTGGAAAACACTGATCTACGGCATTCACGAACTGAGAAGTCGAGTTTTTTGATTTTTTAAAAGTCAGACTTTTTCCTAATTCGCTAAGTCCTTCCTGATGCACTCATAAAATTTTACAGGTCATACGTCGGGTTGGAAAACACTGATCTACGGCATTCACGAATTGAGAAGTCGAGTTTTTTGATTTTTTAAAAGTCAGACTTTTTCAGATGACACCAACCGGTTTTCGACTGCTGATATAGCATGTTGCGGCCCGCTTAATGTAGCAAACAATTATATGTGGCCCGGGAGAAAAAAGATTGAGAACTGCTGGTGAGTCTCACCGCAGACAGAACGCTCCCAATGATGGAGGTGGGCAGCTCCAAAACAGTCAAGCTCGATTCCGTATGGGAGCCCCCAGTGACGGATCTCGGAACCATCAACGCGAGATGACCCCTTTAGGAGCCTTTTACTTCATGCGGTATCAGACGGTGGGCATATTCTAGCCCTTTACTCACAGAGGGAACTCAATTCTTGCTTGTACTAGTTTGATTTATAGCCCAGAAAACAGCACAAGTCCTTAAAAGTAGCCCAAAAAAACCGCAACCCAAAATCACTTAAAATTTCCCGCAGCCAGTCTTCAAAATTAGCCCAATTGGGCGTGAAATCCGCCCAACTGGCAATCCTGCGGTTAGGTCACGTAGCAAGCTATCACGTGATTATTGTAACCAATGAGATAGCATGCGTTGCTTTTACGTCCAACAGATGGCGCTGTTTTTTAAAAAAGCATGTTTTTTACCTGTCACAGGTGTGACATCTATATAATAGATATTTTACGTCCAACAGATGGCGCTGTTTTTTAAAAAAGCATGTTTTTTACCTGTCACAGGCGTGACATCTATATAGCTAATTATTAATCCTAATCTGTTTTTGTATAGCAGAACATTTTACTTATTTGAAGCCTAGAAATAAAAAGTTTTTCAACATTTTGTAAAGACAATAGCATCTTCGTACAAAATTCCTTCTCCACCAATAATTAAAAGTCTAATTTTCGATAAATATAGTAATATAGTATCCAAAGTCAACAACAATTCAAACAGAAATTTTGCTTATTCATTACTGATTGTCAAAAAACAGCTCAAACAGAAATTTTGCTTATTAACAACTGATTTATATATACACATCCAGATGATGGAGTTACATTAGCTTGACTGTCCACTTTATAGATGAGGAAAATAAACTACGCAATGTAGCATTGAATGTTTTTATATTGGAAAAACGGTATGCTAACGAGTATCTGGCTAATAAACTAAAGCAGTTGATAAAATACTGGTAAACAGATCAAGAATATGTTAATATAGTTATTACTGACAATGTACAAAAAAACATCGATGTTAGAAAATATCGATGTTTTTGGGACCGATGTTTTTTAACATCGATGTTACTTTCGATGTTTTTATCGATGCTAAACATCGATATTTTCCTATCGGTGTTCAACACTAATCAGCAGTGGCGCCGAGAGAAATCCCGGGCCCAGGTACGAACCAGGTTTTGGGCCCCTATATATATAATATTCTTATTGTTAGGAAGCGGCCCGGGCCCTTCAATCTTCTACGGGCCCGGGGAATTTGTCTCCTCTTCCCCGCCCTCTCGGCGACACTGCTAATCAGTACTGATCTGATACTGATTAGAAAGTAAGAAATGAGAGAACTATAACAAATTCTATCATCAGTCCCACCCCTCAGAAGGGTCAACCGGATTGTAGAAGATAGGGATCGATGGTCAGATTCAGATCCCATGAAAGAATTTTTTCGAAGGGGGCGAAATCTGCGAATCGAATCCAAGTCATCAAGAGTGGTATCTTTTAATTTCTTTGTTTCTTCAAAGAAATTAAGCGATATTTCCTTCAACAATATTTATTTATGTGATTTGTGATTTATAAATTTGCTTTTGAACACGTTGTTTTATTGCTATCATATATGATGATTGCACAAATGGGCCAGTTGCGCTAATTATTAATCCTAATCTGTTTTTGTATAGCAGAACATTTTACTTATTTGAAGCCTATTAAATAAGCCTATTTTATAAATTGGGGTTATTAGTGCAACTTGATTATTTCAGTAATCGGGATCATTTGTGCAATCATCCAGAGAAGTTCATTTGCGCAACCGTATAATTTGAGCAAATAGCAAAGAGCAGAATCAGATTATCCTCTAGGAACAATAGGCACGTGTTAAGGGTCCCCGATAATAGGGGTCCCAAAATTATATTTAAATTATTGAACAATTTTATAATTTAGTTTGAAAATTTTTTCTGCCTACAGGCTCCATAGGATCTTAATCCAGCCCTGAGTGAGAGAAGTTCATTTGAGCATCAGCCCATTTGCGCAACATCACTGTGTTCACGATAAAAATTAAACAACGTACTGAAATGCAAATTTAAAAATCACAAATCATGGAATAATATAAATAAATACTATTAGAAGGAATATCATTTCATTTCTTTGAAGTAGCAAATAACTTAAGGAATTTTGATCATTTCTATCTAGCTGGAACCAAACTCCGTATTTTTCAGATTTTAATGCAAGAAATTTATTAATATTTGCGTTACATACATACCATCTTATTGAAAATAAATTGCGCATTTTGTTAGGAAACGTTTGGAATTGTGTTGAAAGAGGCTTTTATAAATCTTGTCTCTTAATTATTAATTTTTAGGACTTTTCATCTGTAGTTAATTTAAAAACCGTACATTAAATTCTATTATATACCTTACTAAGATTATTTTATATTGTATATATGTTCTATAGATTTATATGTTGAATATTTTACTTTATTTTTAATTGCAATATTCTTATCCTCTTTATCTGTCTGTCAAGTTTTTTTATTTCATGTAGCTAAAAGATTCTAATTCCTTATATCATTTGCGGATTCATAGAGACACACCGGGGAACGATCCTCGTTTCTTGGAGAAAAATAAAGAAACAAATATACATCATTTAAATTAGTAGCAATCATGGTCGCAATATAATTATTTGAATTATGATGCTCATTGCCATTTTTTTCTGAATCCGCCATTGTCTTACATTATGAATTTATTATTATAATCGAATAATGTAGAAAGAATATAATATTATAGAGTAATGCACACATTATACAGAATGATTTTAGTATATTTAATCATATTTTTGAACACAATATACTGGATCTATATATCTTTACATATAATGTTGCTGTTTTTATATAATACAAATTTTAAATAAAATTTGCCTCATCTCAGAAATTATATTAATAACTAAAATATTATTGTACTCAAAATATCTTATTTTATAGTTCTATTGTATCTTATAATTTATGAAATCTTAGTTTGGAAAGATGTCTGATGAAAATACTTGATGTTTTTACTATGAATCTAAAATGATTTTTACATAATCTGATTGCGCTAAAAGGCCAGTGCTCAAATGAATCGCTTGAAATAAAAACTAGAACTGTAATATTAATAATACATTTCCATGATTGCAGAAATAGTCCATACCAAATTTTATACACCAAGCGAAGAAATATTCAAAGATCAGTTTTACATATTATAATTATCAAAAAGATAGTCTTTCTAACGAATTACCTCTCTATAAGTGAGAAATTTTATAGCTTAGTATAACTATAACTCTAATTATAAAAATCATGCTAATAATTGTATTATGTCATATTTTTCAATTGTATAAATAAATTTGGCTATTGTTGGCTATTCTTTTTTAAGAGAAATTTCCCTGTTGCGTAAAATGAACTTTTCTCACAAGTGGGCAAAGTCGTAATCACGTGATTCGCCAATAAAATTTGTACTGTACAGTGCTGTATTTGTAGTGTGCTTTAATTTGCTTTTAGTTTACTTGGTTTATGCACGATCTGTCAAGTGATTTCTTTGATTTATGAAGCAATTAATCGCTGTTTTAGGCATTTCAGAATGTTTTCCTTTCCTTAAAATAATGATTTTCAATAACTTAACGATTAGCCAAAATTTGTTTAAAAGTGGCATAAAACATGGAATTAAACAATCAAACTCGTTCATCAAGTGCCAGTTTAGAAAATGATAATACAGATTTTGAAAAGGATACGTGCTCTGGAGCAACGGTCAGAATAGAAGATGTCGAGGATGATTCAGAAAAGCCAACTTTCACTAGACTGGACTTTATTTTAGTAATAGTTTGTATTGCGAGTTATATATTTGATACAGCTACTGATATTTTTGTAGCTTATCGTCACTATCAGGATGGCAACTATTGGTACTGTGGTTTAACTTCAGTTTTTATTATAATTCCAACGTTAACAATGACAGGTTTCAGTTTGAGATGGTATTTACTCGACACTGAGCTTCCAGGTGCACCACAGGTATCTCAACTTAGATGGACGTTCAGAATCATTTTTCTCCTCCTTCAATTGGGACCTCTTCTCAGGTTAGTTAAAAAACGAAATTTTAGATATAAATAACGATATTATAAAAATAGTATTACTGCATATGGTTTCTATTTTTAAATTTTGCAAATATATTAAAATATTTCATCTTAAATAATTTAATTTATTCAACATAAAATATTTTTATGTCATTTTTATTATTCATTTATGTTGAATATTATAGTACTCCTTATCAAAACTATGCAAATAAATTCAGATATCCAACACCAGAGATTTTGCTCACTATGCAATAAAATTTTTGCAAATAAAATGAAAAGTGATTATTTACTATTTGAATTATAGATTTCCAAAATGTGCCTTTATTTATTTTAGATTATTTGATTTTTGTCTTTTATAAAAATTCAAAATTCATTTACATTTACATTTCACATGTTTTAAGAAATTTCATAAATAAAAACTTTATATTAAAAATTAATTATAATTAATAAATTTATATTTATTAATTTTTATAATATAAAAATTAAAAATAATAAATTCCTAATAAATATTTATTTATGTAATTGGACCAAAATATATCAAATTTATTTTAATGTTAATAAATTTTAGCAGATATAATTGATTATAAGTAATGAATAATTAATTAAACACTTAAAAAGAAAGCACTGATTGCAATTCCAAAAAGAAGTTAAGAACGTTTTCAATGTTCTAATGAATAATTAATTAAACACTTAAAAAGAAAGCACTGATTGCAATTCCAAAAAGAAGATTAAATATTTAAGAACATTTTCAATGTTAAAAAAAAATCAACAGTTTACAGTTCATAGAAATATAAAAATTTAAATGTAATAGAAGATACATTCAAATATGTAAATACATTGGCTTATCATATAAAATGAAGACAATTCTAATAACAATTTTAGTCAAAACATAAAAACATCAAATCATATAATAAGTTAATTCAGTAATTAATTAATGAAATTTTACATTAAACATAATTTACGTAGCATTTTATATATTATGTAATGTAATTTGTTCAAGATGAATAGTATATGATTCATTATAGTATATGATATATATTGTATACTCTTATTACCATCAGGCATTCTGGCTAGTAATAAAAATATTTTAAATTAGTTTTAATTGGATGGATGGATAATAATAAATTGATAATGAACCATATATAAATATTCCTTTGCAATATACAGGTATCCTCAAATTATGACCTCTTCAACTTAAGTCAAAATATGACTATAATCATAAGTCATTTCAATTTAAGTCATTTTCAACTCTTTTTTTGGCAATATACAGGTATCCTCAAATTATGACCTCTTCAACTTAAGTCAAAATATGACTATAGTCATAAGTCATTTCAATTTAAGTTATTTTCAACTTTTTATTTTTGTTAATGGAAAAAATAAAAGTCTACTAAAGGTTGGGTCTTACAGGCATAAAGTACATCAGTATATCAATGCTAATGATGTTACTTCCACTATATGGCTAGACACTGCATATTTATGCTGAAGTTCATTCTTGTTCAACTTTCTACACTGCATTCAAAAATACGTTGACCATTCATTCAATTGGAGTATGAGCTGGTTATTGAATGTCATTTGTCATACATTAATACAGTTCTTTTAGATTTTGAATTTTGTGATTGCAAAGCAATGACATTCAATAATTTTATGAATGAAGTCAATAAATAAAGCAGTTCTTGAGTTTCACTATCCATATTGAATTAACTAACTTCAAATGAGGTAATAATAATTGGTCAATAACTAAGCAATGTTGATTGTTTGTCATATCATACAATTTTGATTTGAACATTGGTTTGAAGTTCTTGAGTTTCACTATCCATATTGAATTAACTAACTTCAAATGAGGTAATAATAATTTGTCAATATCTAAGCAATGTTGTTTGTTTGTCATATCATACAATTTTGATTTGAACATTGGTTTGATAGGTAATGTTTTGTGTGTAACATTATTTACATCACTAAACTTTTAAAAAACAAAAGCACTAATTGCAATTAAGTTTATAAAATCAGAATAAATATAATTGAAAACATTTTTTAATAAATATTTAATCTTCAAACAAGATCCTTATCAGTTTTCAGTTCTTACAAGTTCACAGTATCACATTTACATCAGTTTATTGATGCTATGTTTATGCCTGTAAGACCCAGCCTTAACATCAGTTTATGCAGCTGTACATTATGTCAATCAGTGAACTTATTAATAAAAACTTATAAAATCCCCTAAAAAATCAACAATAAAAAAGGGCAACATCACATAAAAATGAATAAAATAATGATTAAAATATCCAAAATAATTTATAGAATTATTTAAAAGCTTAAAAATGTTATTAGTGACATTACATTGCTATTTATAGGGGTTCTAGGTCTTTTTTTAAAAAGTTTATTCAACTTAAATTGTTTTTCAATTTAAATCACAAGTCTTGGAACAAAATGATGCAAGATTAGGTATGACTGTACTTTTACCTAATGTAATCAGTAAATTCTGTGATTGGTCAATGCAATTCCATGGATTTGAATTTCTGACCCAATGGTCTGATATATTGATAGTATCTTTTTTGTGTCTAGTTCTTGTAGTTTTTGTTCTTTTGTTTGTTAAGATAATGTATAATATCTTAATAAATATTAGTAGTGAAAAATTGATAAATTTTGGACTGGTCTGATATATTGATAGTATCTTTTTTGTGTCTAGTTCTTGTAGTTTTTGTTCTTTTATGTTTATTAAGATAATGTATAATGTCTTAATAAATATTAGTAGTGAAAAATTGATAAATTTTGGGCACTTACAACTATTCCAACTCAAGACAGCAGGTTTCAAATTAAATCCTATCCATTGACTTTTTATATTATAACTTTAATGTTGATTTAACTAGCATATTATGGCACAATGATATGAATGTCATTATGACATCATACATCAGTAATGTATTGTGATGTCATATCTGTGAAACTGTGACATCAACTAAATTCAGCCAAAATTCTTTAAAGATTTAAAAATATATTTTTCTTCCAATCCGAAACTGTGAAATCAACTAAATTCAGCCAAAATTCTTTAAAGATTTAAAAATATATTTTTGTTCCATTTTCAAATTGCCCCTATCCTTTGGTTAATTTTGACCCATAGTACCTATGTTTCCCATAAGGTCAAAAGAAGTGGCTATGCAAAGTAGTCCCTACAGATCAAACATTATGGAAGACTATGTGGAATAGATTGGCAGACAAACATTGCATTTTATATATAGCTGTTTTCATCTTATGTAAGCATTGTTTTTCATAATTTTACACAAGTCAGATTTTATGTAAATTGGAAAAATAATTTAACAAAAATTTTGGATTAAAAACTCCCAAAGCTAATTGACTACAGTGATTGCACCTATATAACATTATTGTGCCATATTGTTCCAAGACTAAAAATGAGTCAGTGCTGCATTAAATGATATTGTAACAATAATAAAATATTTAAAATCAATAAACAGCACACAAAACATAAATGAATCAAGTAACATGACAAAAGCTTTTTTTATTGGTAATCACAATTGTATTTTTCAAATCTTTCTTACACTGTTTTGCCTCAACTGTAATGACAACTCCCAAAAAGAAATTCAAAAATTTTGTTATCAAGTAACATGAGCTTAAATGTTGTAAACCAATATGTTTGGATTTATAACATACAAATATAGTAGCTATATTTATACTATATCTTAAATTTACAGAAAATATTTTGCACAAATCACATTTACATAAGTCGGGAAGTGGCTAAATATAGATTAGCCAGGATGAATAGGAATTTCTAGTATGTTGTTTATATACATATACAAGAAAATCATCTTATCAACTGTTATAACATTATGGTACCATGTATTGTTATATATTTTTAACATCACACATTATAATGCCATATGACATCAATCATCAATCATAAATTTTGTGACATTGCCCATTGTTACATCATAATGACATTATATTGATGCAATGATGGCATCATCTTTGAAACTCTATTATAAATACTAGAATTATCATCCCAGTGGTTATATTATATATTCAGTTATGTTTGCTTTGGTTAGTAGCAGGAGGAAAATTAAGTGGTAATCAATTTTTATCAACATTATGGTACCATGTATTGTTATATATTTTTAACATCACACATTATAATGCCATATGATATCAATCATCAATGAAATTTTGTGACATTGCCCATTGTTACATCATAATGACATTATATTGATGCAATGATGGCATCATCTTTGAAACTCTATTATAAATACTAGAATTATCATCCCAGTGGTTATATTATATATTCAGTTATGTTTGCTTTGGTTAGTAGTAGCAGGAAGAAAATTAAGTGGTAATCAATTTTTATCTATATCTTTACTAAAGCAAAGCTGTATGGATAATTAAGAATATATTTAGAAATAAACAGTATATCCTTATTAAGAGTGCTTGTGATTTTGCATCTTATTTTTGAATTTACTGTAAGTGAACTTCATTTACTACAAATTATAATACAATAAGTGAATTTATTGATACATACCATAAATTTAATTTATTTTCAATGTATTATTATTATAAAATATTTTAAAATAATTAAAATTTAATAAATTGATATGATGATGATGACTAGAATTATCATCCCAGTGGTTATATTATATATTCAGTTATGTTTGCTTTGGTTAGTAGTAGCAGGAAGAAAATTAAGTGGTAATCAATTTTTATCTATATCTTTACTAAAGCAAAGCTGTATGGATAATTAAGAATATATTTAGAAATAAACAGTATATCCTTATTAAGAGTGCTTGTGATTTTGCATCTTATTTTTGAATTTACTGTAAGTGAACTTCATTTACTACAAATTATAATACAATAAGTGAATTTATTGATACATACCATAAATTTAATTTATTTTCAATGTATTATTATTATAAAATATTTTAAAATAATTAAAATTTAATAAATTGATATGATGATGATGATGATAAAATATTTAATTATTTAATTAAATAATTAAATGAAACTATTTTAAAATAAGATTTTACTATTTTTTAACTTGAATTTAAAGTTTTTATTTATCAATGATAATTTTTCAGATACATTGATGTTATTTATTTTGGTTTGAAAAGTAATAATAAATTTGCAAATAAAAAACTTAGAGAAAATAATTATTTGCAAATGATATATGAAGATACAGATGCTGCTTTATTAAGGTTATTTGAATCATTTATGGAAGCTGGTCCACAACTTATTCTTCAATTATATATTTTGGCAGAAACTATTACTAATGATAATTATGAACTTAAAACAGGTAAAGTTGAAATTTATTTCTTGAAAATAAATAGAATTGATTTACTAACAGTAATAAACAGTAGTGCAAAGCTTTTGGATTGTAACATCTCTAAAATAAAATTTTACTTGATTTCATAAAACTTAATAATAAATTTTCTTTTTATATAGTATATTTATTTACAGTAATTATTATTTAGCTTTCTCTCATCATAAAACTTAATAATAAATTTTCTTTTTATATAGTATATTTATTTACAGTAATTATTTAGCTTTCTCTTAAGAAAATTTCTAGTTGCACTACTGATTCATTAATATTTTAATTGAAATACATTTTAAATTAAATATTTTACTTTGGAAAGCAAATTATACATATTTGATTAAATATTGCATATAGGTTTTTTTTCTTAAATTATGAATATAATACATTTTTAAATTTTGTTTGTAATTTTAAATCCTATTCTTTTATAAAACTCAGAAATACCAAAAAAATTGTATATAATTGACTCACAAAATTCAATATAGTTTAGGGCCGTGCGATGGTATCGATTGTCGATTATTAATCGATGGATTTTCATGCTGATGCATCAAACCATCGACAATTGTAACAATCGATGTATTTCATTGGTACCATCAATGGTGTAATGCCGTGCGATGGCATCAATTGTCGATTATTAATCGATGGATTTTCATGCTGATGCATCAAATTATCGACAATTATAACAATTGATGTATTTCATTGGTACCATCAAAAATTTGACCTTGGTGCGCACTGTCGAGCGACATTTGCCGCCCGTGTGAATCAGCCTTTATCCTTTGTTAAAGAGACAAGGATTGAACTCTGACAAGGGGAGGACAATCTGCGTTCCATCGATTTCGATCGGTTTTAACATATAGGTTGGGGCCATCGAAAACTGACTCGTGTAAAAGAGTTTAGGTCAGTATTCCTTCGTTTTTAAAAAATCGAGGTCAAATGTCATAAAGCCGGATCGCGCCGCTTATATATCTAAAAAATTGCACTCATTTCAGCTAAAGCGGCGGTGTAGTGATTAAGGCGGTTGACCTGTGGAATTGAACGTTGTAAGTTCGAATCTCGTTTACGTGCTTTTTTCAAGTGAATAAATTAAAATATTATTAACAACAAAACTTCAGGTAAAATCAAGTTTTTTTGTCATAGTTACGTATGGGATAGCCACTAAGCCGCTGCTTTGGTTGAAATGGGTGCAATTTTTTAGGTATATAAGCGGCGCGATCCGGCGTCATGGCATTTGAGCTCGATTTTTTAAAAACGAAGGCATAGTGATCTAAACATTTTAGCACGAGTTATTTTTCCATAGCCCCCAATCTGTATGTTAAAGCCGATCGAAAGGTGGGACGGAGGTTGTGTTTCACACAACCTCCGATATGGTATATCCTAAGGGTGGGTCGTTCCACCGATTTCGATCGGCTTTAACATACAGGTTGGAGGGACGGAGGCTGTGTTCCTCGAAATCGGCTTTAACATACAGGCTGGAGGGACGGAGGTTGTGTCCCCTCCGTGAAATGTGAGAGATGGTATAGTGAAATATGACAAAATGTTTTTTATCAAATAAAAAAATGGTTTGTACGAAAATTTTAATTGATGTCTTTGCATTTATCAATCATCATCTCGACAACGTTCACATTTCGTTCATTTCTTTCGAATAATCGCCTCTGTTGTTATTTCTGACCTAGCTGCGATCCATGTTATACGGTAGAAAAAGAAGCCAATTAACAGATTAAAATGTAGAACACGAAAAAATAAAATTGAACGTGTTATGAGGCCAGAGCAGCCTAATATGCGATTACTCTAAGATGCTGATCTACACTTGCCCCAGGTAACAATATTTACGGGGTAATAGCTTATCAGGGTTTTTCTCGAGAAATTTTAAAATGTTAAAAATATTGTTTATTTAATGTAAACTTTAACCAATATTCTTCATACTTACCGTTTTTCTCAAAAAATTTTGAAATGTCAAAAAATATTGTTCATTTAATGTAAACTTTAATCAATATTCTTCATACTTACATATTTCCTAATATGAAGTTATCTTAAGAATTATTGCACTTTTAAAATACTGTCAACGTTTTGTTTGCTGTTCGGACGCCACGCGTTTGTAAAAGCGATGTAAATACTGGAATCGCATCATTCATCCGCGTTATCTATGTCGATAGGTTGATATTAACTTGTAGTAGAATACTACTATATCAAATAGCAAAATTTCGCTTATCTTATAATAAAAAAGCTCGATAATGCACTTCCCCCAATTATGCCCTTACTCCACTCCGCCTTACCTATTTAATTTTAATAAAATAATATATTTGTAATTTATTCATTTATTGTAAAAAATATTATGCATCTTTACGAAATAAATGAATGTGAAATACATAATAAATAATTTTTGAAACCATTGTTAAGATTACATGCAAAACTAATGCGGCTCTCATTGATCCAGAAAGAAACTAATTACGGATCTCAAGTATTTGAGATTCTCCTATATGGCTCGTAGTGCACGAAGTTTGGCCACCCCTGCTATATAATAATAATAATAATAACAATATTAACAATAATAATCATTTCTAATCTGTGAATCTGTAGTTTACCTGTGTGGGAATTATGCTTGAATGTCTAATTAAGATGTTAATTAATACATTTCTACTTGCTCCCAACTCGAGCAAGTGAAGATGAATTAATTACATCTCCATTTGTTCTAGTAAGATCTGATTCATCTTTTAATCTTTAAATGTAAAAGTCTTGTTCTATTTATAAATGCTTTTCAAACTTTTATGCAATTCTTAATATACCATAAAGTACAGATAATTAAAAACACCCATTTACGAGGATTCATTGATGAATATTGCTTCAACTAATGTCATACCTTTGCCAAGAAAATTTATTCATCAGTTGATAATGATTTCTAATGATATTGATAAAATTATTCTTTTTGGCTCATATAATTCGTACTGAATCCTACAAACCTTATTATAAAATCGGTGATCTTGATTAACTGTTTTATATCAGTATTGAAACATTTACGGCTTTTCATTATTTAAAACAGTTTATCATCATTATATTTTTTTATAATTTCTTTATTATAAAATCGGTGATCTTGATTAACTGTTTTATATCAGTATTGAAACATTTACGGTTTTTCATTATTTAAAACAGTTTATCATCATTATATTATACAAATTTATGTATCTTCTACCAATAATATTTATCTCTTGAAAGCTTTAAGATTAATATCAACAAATAAATTCTTATGAATTTTATGTTTCTTCCATAGAAAAATTACTGGGATTATTCAGATTACATTAAACATTAAAAAAATTGCTTTTTTTTACAGAATGAATAGTTTATCAGTGAAAAAATATTTAAAGGATTCATTTTCTTGCATGAATTTTTAAATATTTTTATAAAAATATTTAGAAATAATATTTTTAAATAATTTAAATATGCGTGACTGTGTAATAATTCAGATAAAATCTGAGTTTTATTTTGTTGGAAATATAATGCAGCTTCATTTGCATGAACATTTCTTTTTCTAAATATCATTTTTATTCATGAAATAATCTGGAACACTGTTGAAGCATCTTCATTATCCAAATCACTGTTTCCATTACTATTATTTAGATAAAAATTTGGATCATCAATACTGTCATTATCAGAGAAATCAAATCCATCTTTATTCCCAGAAAGATTATTTGCATAATCCAATTCTTTATCAGTTGTATATTATCAAGACCATTTAGTTATTATTAACAATCTAGTTTAAAAGTATCATTTCCATGCCGCTGTAAATTTACGATAATAAATCATATTTCTAAATTATATAATCATAATACTTCGATTTGATGTAGCACATACAGAAAATACGTAGGAAAATGGCTTGTAAAACTTTTTCCATACTTTCTATTTTGTATTACCATCTAGGTGAAAGTAAATAAAAAATATATATACTATATATAACGTATTGCTAACAGGAGTAGTCAATAAGCACCAAAATGGAAAGGTGATTCGTAAAGAATTGGATATAATATGTTGGAACAAGTGTACTGTTGCAAAATGTAACACATTTTGATAGGAAATGATGAAGGCATATTGATATGTTTGTTGCCTAAAGGATAAAAAAAACATTGAAAATTTTTAAATCAAATTTCCAAAATGCATTCAATCGACCAGATGTCCTCGTCGAAAAGTGCTAGTCCTTCAATTCATTTTGATACGAAATGATGAAGGCATATTGATATGTTTGTTGCCTAAAGGATAAAAAAAAACATTGAAAATTTTTAAATCAAATTTTCAAAATGCATTCAATCGACCAGATGGCCTCGTCGAAAAGTGCTAGTCCTTCAATCTGGAAAATTCAGATTCTATTCCGATCCATCAGCTTCAAATTTTTCTGTAAGAGTGACCTAGTCCAGCCATTGATCCACATTAAAATATCCCCACATCGAATATGTGTAGCTCATAATGTGTCTGCAATAGTCTCGCTGCTATAGTATTTGACAGATATTTTCTACTCTTATGATATTCTTAGAACATAGATTCTCGTTAAAATTTTATGTATAGAGGATTATTTCCTTTCTCAATCGAAACACTGAATATTATGAATTTATTTCCAAAATAAAGAAAAAAATATCTTCAGAGTGTTAGATTTCTTATAGAAAGACAATGTAACATTTATCTGAAACCTCTTAAGAGGTTTCAGATAAATGTTAAATACCATATTTTAATTTTCTATCAAAAAAGAAAAAATAACTTTGATTAATTCCACATCAAACATTTTATATCTAGTAAAAGAGATATACAATATTTTATTGTAAATATAGGCAAACATTTTTGAAGTAAAGTTTACTACAATTTTTTTTTTTTTGACATTTTTATCCATTATCATTTTTTCTTACTATACACTTAATTTTTTTTTTTTTTTTTGACATTTTTATCCATTATCATTTTTTCTTACTATACACTGCTTTTCTTCTCTATTCTGCTTTAGATAATACTAATAAATATAATAATCTTTAATTAAATTATCATTAAATTTATTTCTATCTGATTTTTTAAATTATTTTGGGCATTTGAATTTATTTTAAAATATTTAAAAGTTTGAATATTCTTTCATAAATTTCCTTGAGTTTTGAAGCTGTACCACTTACAAATTTTTGTTATGTAGATTGGATTTAATTATTACTTTTTTTTAAATTATTTTGGGCATTTGAATTTATTTTAAAATATTTAAAAGTTTGAATATTCTTCCATAAATTTCCTTGAGTTTTGAAGCTGTACCACTTATAAATTTTTGTCATGTAGATTGAATTTAATTATTACTTTTTTAATTATATTTTAAAAATTAAAAAACAAAAATTTTTCAAGGAATCGAGAAATAAACGTAATTAAAAAAAAAAATAAATCATTTTTCTGATACAAGTTGTTATTTAAAATCTCCGATGAGAAATATTCGAAAAAAAATGTTAATTTGACTTTTTTAATTATATTTTAAAAATTAAAAAACAAAATTTTTTCAAGGAATCGAGAAATAAACGTAATTAAAAAAAAAAATCATTTTTCTGATACAAGTTGTTATTTAAAATCTCCGATGTGAAATATTCGGAAAAAAAATGTTAATTTTATGCATAATATACGAGTATTAAGTTCAAATAATTCGAGTTTCCCAATAATTTTCCATAAAAGCAACACGAAAGTGCGATTCATTATTTTTATATTGATCATATTCAGTTAATAATTGAAGTTTCTCGTGTATTTGGTTTCCTTTCTTCCTAAAAATAACACGCTTTAAAATATCAACAGCACTTTAATTCTTTTTTCTTCTTTTTTTTTATTAAAATTATAACAGTTTAAGAATCCATAAACTCAATTAAATAACTTGATCAACGCTTAAAAGCTTATATAAAAAAACAATTAAGTTTGCTTTACGAATTTATATATTATGAAAACTTATAAGTCTGAATTTATATTAAAATAAATATGTAAAAATATAGAAAATTAATGAAATTTTAGTTATTTAATATAATTTTTAGTAAAATTTTAAATTCACTCAGGAAACTGCATTTTTAATTTATGAACTATCATCATCTCCAGACAGTCTAACAACTACTGAGACTTTCTCTTATATTTTCTGTATAGGTTAAGGTATAATTATATACTGTACTGTACAGTCTACCGTAATTATTAGTTACGTGATCACATGTAGACTTAGTTATATACTTAGACTATTAATGTATTAATACGCTTGAGTCACGAAGGATTCGAATTTTTCAATTGAAAATAATCTGATAAAATTCAGTTTAACCTCCGACTAAGGTGTAATTTAATTTAATTTGCCTTCGAGAACCTTTGCAAATTATAACTTATTTATTGATTAATTTAAAACTTTAATTAAATTTTGAATGTATCTCTAGCTGTTTGAATTAATGTACGCATTGCATGACGTTCAAAGAAAATAAGAATTATTACATCATCATCTTTTATTAAAACTTTAATGAATAAATTTAAATCCATAAATCTTTACTTATAATTTGAATAAATATATAAAGCGATTCTGAATAAATTAAATGTAAACATAAGATTTAATGAAATGAACTTCATTATGAATTATAAACTTAAATGATGTAGAAACTACTTTATTATATCTAATTGCCGAAATCATAAACGTGTCATTAATTATCCATAACAAACTAATGTAATAAATGAGGCTTATATAAAAAAGAAAGATGTGATTAAATGTATGTAATCAGTAAATTTAATCAATTTTTCATAGGTAAGTGCTTCCTCAAAGTAAGATATGATTACAGTGGACTCTCGTGCAATGCGGGGATACATTCCGCGTTATACGAGAGTATTTAGATCGGTGGTTCCAGCACTGATCGCATATTACTAATGAGATGTGCGTTACTGTCAAATATGATTTTATTGTGTGCAGAATGCTAATTAATTAAGCTATTTTAAGGAAAGTTTCTTTTAATAAAGGAAGAAAACAAAACTGAATACAAGTAATTAAATTTTTAAAAATATTATACAGTAAACTCCCGTATAATGCGATAAAAAATTGCCGCTAGTACTCATACAACGCTATAAACAGTCCCGTATAAAGCGTAGAATAAATTTTATTAACGTTACTTATCCGTTACTTAAAATAAAGATGAAACGACGTTTATTTCGTTTCCATGACAACTTTAACGACTTTTTTTAATTTAAAAAAATAATAAATACAGTAAATCACGTATAACGCGCTCCCCCTATAACACGATGAAAAACTGCGACTAGTACTCATACAACGCTGTAAACAGTCCCGTATAACGCGTAGAATAAATTTTTTAAAACGTTACTTACCCGTTTCTTTATAATATCCGTTGATTGTAATAAAAACCAAACGATGTTTATTTGGTTTCCATGACAATTTAACAACTTTTTCGTGGGGTTATACGAATCCGCGTTTTCGGATTCCGTGTTATATGGAATCTATGTGTATATATATATATATTTTTTAAATTTAGTTACCTGTATGTTGTTTTCTTTTTCCTTTATTAAAAGAAATCTTCTTTGAAACAAGTTAATTAACATTCTTCACACAATAAAATCATATTCGAAACTAACGCACGTCTGATTAGCAATATGCAATCAGTGCAGTAACTCAGAGACAAGTTTAAATCTTCTTTGAAACAAGTTAATTAACATTCTTCACACAATAAAATCATATTCGAAACTAACGAACGTCTGATTAGTAATATGCAATCAGTGCAGTAACTCAGAGACAAGTTTAAATTTTGCATAAATTCGTCTGATAATACTTATCTCGTATAACGCGATTTCTATAACGCGAAACGTATTCCTGCATTATACGGGAGTCCACTGTATATAAGTGGATCTTGTATAACACGATTCCGAAAATGCGGTTTCGTATAACCTTACGGAAAATTTGCTAAAGTTGTCATGGAAACGAAATAAACATCGTTTGGTTTTTATTACAATCAACGGATGTTATAAAGCAGCAGATAAGTAACGTTTTAAAAAAATTTATTCTACGCGTTATAAGGGACTGTTTATAGCGTTGTATGAGTACTAGTCACAATTTTTTCGTCGCGTTATAGGGGAGCGCATTATATGTGATTTACTGTATTTACTATTTTTTTTTAAATCAAAATTTTTTTTGAGTGATGTGCATTTTGAACATTGAATGGCTGCTGTTGTATAGCATTCTATAATCTAATTTTTGTCTTCTGATAAAAACTATTATTGTAAAAGCTCTGTTTTTTTATATTAAAATTTTTATACGATTATTCAATCCATTTAAGTTTTTTATAAGAAATTTTTATGGACTTTTTTTTTCAATTGTAAAATTCACTTTGGAAATTTTATTAAAATTATTTTATTTTTTAAGAAAAATTCGTATTTATTTTCGGGAATTTATTTCTTTTTATTTTTACGGCTGAGTAAAAATGTGAATTTTTGTGTATATCGCTTGTAAATTTTTAATCTAAATATAATATATGATATGAAGTGAAAATTACTGGTTAATATTGATCGATTAAAAGAAGCACTTAGGTATCTTCATAGAAAAAAGTTTTTTCTAGAAATAAATTGATTTTCAAGCCTTTCTGTCTTATAGCAATCTCTTTTCCCTATGATTTCTTTTTCTAGAAAATTTTTTTATTCTATAATTAAAGACTTTTCTATTCCTTCATATATGAAGAGTAACTGCATTTTCACTTGAAAGTGCCTTTTAGTTTATAGGGAAGATTTTAGAAAGGCTCTCTTTCCCATAAAATATCTTCTGGAAACTTTCCTATTGGCATCTATTAAAATTTTTCATGAAAATAACTGTTTTCTAACCTGTTGAGAAATACTTTTTAATATTTTAAAATTTGGCGGCACACCTGAATATTTTAAATAATAATTTAGATTTAACAACAAATTTTCATTAACAGATTATTGTATTTATTCTTATTTATTACATTCAGATTACAGACACTCTTACACCGGATCATTAAATGGTGGCCTTTATTAAGTTATAGCGCCACCTTCGGATTTTGACTTTTTTAGAGAAACTATAATTTTAATTTAATTTTTATTCCTTAATTTTTAAATTATGAATAAAGACAAAAATTTTGGCTGTCGCAGAAATTCGAGGGTTAGATTTTTCTAATGATACCCTATTTATAGGAATCGGTACAGTGTTGGATTGCAAAAGGGATATCCAGCCAACCACGTTTCACTATACATATATATGATTCATACAATTACATACATACCATTAATTCTTAATTTTTCTCGGCACACCGTCAAAGATTTCCTGAGAAACTCTTACAGTGGTTGTTCATACAATTACATACATACCATTAATTCTTAATTTTTCGCGGCACACCGTCAAAGATTTCCTGAGAAACTCTTACAGTGGTTAAGAACCACTGTAGAGCTTCTCAGGAGAACTTTAATTAATTCTAGATCTCTTTGAAGAACTACTGTTCTCATAATCTTTTTTCAAAGTTCAAATATTTTTATGGTAGTGTTTGATTATATATAGTAGGCTACATTATTTTTTTCTTTATATAGATATAATTTTCTAAAGGAAACCATTGTAGAACCGTTCTGTCAGCAAAGATGATCATATATATAATTTTCTATCCAGAATAAGTAAAGAAGTACGACATTTTTTACTTCAAATGATATCATTTTACATACAAGATTCGCACTTCTTTTCCAGAGATGAAAGAATATCTATCCAGACCGAACATGTTTCTCATTTTTGCATGCATTTCTTTTTCAAAAAGCCTTTCTTTGTACAGCATTTCTATAGATTCAGATAAAAATGAAACTATATGAAAGACTTTAAAACATTTTCAATATAAATGTAAATTTTAATAAATTGAACTCTTCATAATATTTAAACAAAAATATTTTTAAATCCTTTCAACACTAAGCCCTTTCTGAATACAATGAAGCAGGAATATATTTCCTAGCACTTTATATAATCACTTTATACATTGGAATATATTTACTGCGGCAATTATTATGAAGTAATTCAACTATAGAGCATCCATGAGGACGGTGAGTAAATTTAATCAACGTGTAATACCGTAAATTGATATTGCGATGCGTCCTAAATGCATATCACAATTATTTTTCTATTTTTAAAAAATTCAAAAAAAAAAATACGAATAGGCCATAGAAGTATGTTGCAAAAATATCACTATAAAGATTATTGTTAAATTAAAATTCTAGACAGTTAAAATAACTGATTAGGAAAACATTTTAAACTATATTTTTCGATATACACAGTTCTGGAATTAATGTATATAGAGACAGTTTTCTTCTGATCTGGTTTCCCACCAATTGGGCCTTCATACAACAACAACAACAACAACAACAGCTTAAAATCTTTTATTTTCCAGTGATGTACTCATTAGAAAATAAAAGATTTTATGCTGTTGTTGTTATTGTTTGAAGGCCGAATTAGTGGAGAAATAACCCCAAAAAATTATAAATAAAACTGACCATGGACAAAAAATTTACAGATAAATATGCAGGATGAACTTTAAATGATTTAAATATATTGTGTTTTAGATTCACTCTGAAATATTTAAAAATTTACCTGGATAAATATTATGTTCCAATCTTTCGTGATAAATATGCAGGATGAACTTTAAATGATTTAAATATATTGTGTTTTAGATTCACTCTTAAATATTTAAAAATTTACCTGGATAAATATTATGTTCCAATCTTTGGATATTTTGGAAACTTTTGGTTGATTGGTTTAATTATACCGCCAAATTTCACAATGGACATGTATGGCGGTAATCAATTCAGAACTCATCAGAGGTTGGTCAACATCTTGATCAGATCAATTATAAGATTGAATGGTTATAATGGATGACCCTGATCTATTTTGAAAAATCTGAAAGTATGGAACCCGGAATTGAACCTGGATTCTTTAGATGGGAAACAATTGCTAAAAGGTATTTTTGCTATGAAAATTTTGTGCAAAAAATACTTCAATTACTTCATATAACAGTAAATTTTTGTATTCGCAATTTTCCGTATTTTTGATAAACAAAATTGATTTCACATTTCTTATTTTGAAGAAACTTTATACTTTTGTAGCTCTTATGTAAATAACTGAACAATAAATTTTATAAAAGTATAAGTTATAAAAAGAAATATTGATTTTATAACTTCAAATGTTGATTTTTTATTTTAAATTTGTTTTTATATGAAACTAACAGTATGCCTGACATTTCCTGGTCATAGTTTGAATACATATACAGTATATTAGGAGAAACTTGTTTTTTATTATTTGCATGCTGATATCTTCTGTAGTTTCAGTCATTCAGTAGTTCTTTAATACAGCCCTCATAATTTGCAGAAGGTTCATAACTTATGAGTCTATGTGACTGTCTGCTCTTCAACTTGAAAAAGATTTATTTGGAGGAATATTAAAATTTGCATATTATACCTACCAAAAATTGATCATTTTACCGATCTTCATTGTATAATTTCTAGGAAGAATTTTTTTTTATTGGAAAATTATTTCATGCATTAATTTCATTTGTATTTCAAACCTCATGTTTATTGAAATGTTATATCATCATCGGACTAATTGATTTACAACTGGTAGAAACTATCTATTCTTTCTGAATTTATTAAAGTATAAAATCGCGGATAAATATATTTGAGAGCAGTTATAAATATTATGTGAAGAAGTCATCGGCGTGCTTACGTGACGTCGTTCGATGTGATGTCATTTTTTTTCTTACATCACGATATTCCGAATTGAACAATAATTCATTTATTATAACATTTGGAATCAGTTGTTGATCACGATACATCATATAGCGGCGGAAGTGACGTCCCTACATGATGTCACAAACGCAGTTATTACATGACGTCATTGCTAGGCCATCGTTTCATCCATTGTTGCGGCATTGTTACGCCATCATGACATCACGTGAAAATCGCGATTTGTGTCGTCATACACTGTTACGTCGCAATAAACTTATGAAATTCATTACAGTATTTAATAATCCACTGGTTTTTCATATCCAATTTTACTAGTTGATTTAGTCAGCATATAATGTCATAATAGCTGCTACTTGGCATCAATGAACGACATTCATTGTTATGTCAGCTGACATTATATAACTGAAGCGTTATATGACGTCATTAATTGTTACGTCATCACTTCATTATACAACGGGAGTGTTTCATAACATCATAGAGTTTTGCATCTCCGATGATGTAACAATGTCGCTATGACGTCATACTGAATTCGAATATCACTCTGAATAATTTAAATGAAAGAGTTTTCGTTCCACCCGAAAATGCCCCATCTTCTTAGGAGCTCTCCCCAATGTCGCTATGACGTCATACTGAATTCGAATATCACTCTGAATAATTTAAATGAAAGTTTTCGTTCCACCCGAAAATGCCCCACCTTCTTAGGAGCTCTCTTTCCAGTGTAGCCTATGTTACCCACAGGATTGCAGGAAGACTCCTAGCCAAGTTTCGTTCCGAAGGGATCAAACGGTGCCAAAGCTTTTGCGGAACAGACAGACACATAAACATTGTATTTTATATACAGTAGATAGTTTTGTATTAAATAGATTTATTCCATATAAATTACTATCCTAATATTAGCTTGCCTATCAAATTTTATTTCTGTTAATGTCTTCACTTAAAGATTTCGATTTAGAAACCTAAATGATTTCAATAATTTTATCATCTAAACACACTCTCAGAATTTTATAATATGCAATCAGTTCACTGCAGCAGGAAGTTCAGTTGCTTCCTTCGATAATCGAAGACCGACTGACTTTCTTGGTCTGGATTCCCAGTCTCTCCATCTTGATAAACACAAACAATCATATTTCTCCCTTTCTTGGAAAGTTGGCACTTTGACCTCTGTCACATAATTTCATGAAACTCCTCGAACACCTGCACAATACTAGAGTTCTTGTACGGTCTGTATTCGGAGGGTTTATTATTCTTTACGGGGGGATAGTGGAGATCGGGGTATTCGGGACCGGCCGGACAAAGGCCACTCTCACCCAATATCAACAATAAAATTGTCAGGTTCGCTAAGTTACGATCGGGTGAGAAGTGACGTTTTCCAGCGGCCCTAGCCCTCGGACCACACACAATTTAGGGAAGGGTTACCTCCCTAAGTGGGTCTAGTAATGAATGTTATTTCTCAGTCTCATTGTCCTCTGCTTTTTAATGGTTTTATTGGTAAAACTGGAGAGAGAGGGACGAGCTGTAATAAAAGAACGGGACTGCGGGGAAAGAAAATAAGAAAGAAAAACAAGTCTTAGACCGGAAGAGGCAGTTGGACAGGAGAGTGTTCGATTGGTAAAACTGGAGAGAGAGGGACGAGCTGTAATAAAAGAACGGGACTGCGGGGAAAGAAATTAAGAAAGAAAAACAAGTCAGTTAGACCGGAAGAGACAGTTGGACAGGAGAGTGTTCGAGGTGAGCATCGGAGACAGAATAGAGAGAGGAGAGATCGCACGGAAGCAGTTGGAGCGGGTCAGATAGACGGGCTCCGGGTTAAAGTTCGGGCGGGGTCAACATTAGTGGTTGCCGTCAGGTTCTCTGGGAAAATAAGACCCCGACAGGATACAGAAGTGGGCCAGACAGCGGCGGACTTCTGGGGCATTTCCGTGTGGATCGAGAAGAATTCCCTCTCCTGTGTACTCACACTCCTACTCTCCTGTGGAGAATTGTTTCGTCTGTTTTGTGTATCTAGTACATTTTTGTATAGTGTTTTTGATTTGTATATAACTTTAAATATTCATTTGTGTTGCGAATAAACTTGTAAATATTTGAAGATCGTTGTGTGTCTGTAGAAGAGCATACTCGATAACGAACTACGTAAAGAACGAAACGAACTCGGATCACGAACTTTACTATTGTTAAATAATTTTCTTGCGCAAATTAGGCCATATCCGAATGATGCCATAAATAAAGCGGGAAAAAGAATGAATTATATATTTCTTACGATAATAATAGAGATATACCTCGTTATTGCAGCGTTATGTTCCAGACTACAATTGTATAGCAAACCTCAGCCTTTCTTAATATAAAATCCTTTAAAACCATATTCATTAAGTGCACAACAGTGCTGGAGATAAAAAATCAGCTAGATGGCACATTTTAAAGTTTTTGCATATCATTTTGGAGGATCCAGGTTCGATTCTGGGTTTCGCACCTCCCCGAGAAGATTACGCATTGATGTACAGTACCCAATGTTGCCTTACGCGATCCCTGTATTTCCGTCTAAGATATAACAAAACAAAAAAGTTTCGTCTTCTCTGTCTATCAGATACTGACATCTTTTTCCGTGACTTCAGAAATCCAACTACCAAAAACATCACGACTGGAACCGGAATCGGCGCCAGCAAAACACCGGTGTGTGTGCAAGTGCCCATAGAGTCAATACTGATTTCCAATGCTGCGGTCAAATACAGTTTATGCCATTGTTAAACTTTCTCGCAATTAGAAGCTACAAACAGATTTTGATGTAATAAAAAAATCGAAATTTAAAGATTCCAGTAGTAAACATAATCATAAGTTTACAAAATATTAAATTCTTTCTTTTCTTATTTTAAATAATAGCACAAAATAACTCTTCATAATATATATATATAATATATAGAAATTGAGTATTTCTATTATAGATTGTTGTCGACAAAATGAAATAGTGAGAAAAAATAATAGACATAAGGTAGATATTGACGGACTGCACAGAAATGGCGGATTTATGGATCAAAAATCGATGGAATCACTATGAGCTAATTTCTTCTATTGTTAAACTTTATCACAATTAGATAAATCGAAATTTTACAAAGATTTCAGTAATAAATATAATCATAAAATTTACAAAATACAGTATTAAAGTTTTTATTTTTTCTACTGGCAAATAATAACATAAAATAATTTAAATTTATAAGCCCAAAATTTATTTGAAAATACGAAGAATCTAATGTTTATTTATCAATTTATGTAATTATTGTAGTTTGATGTATACAATTTTAAATACAATTCAGTATATTGATTTTATGATATTTTTCTGACTGTTACATTTTGTAATTTGCAATCTATCTCTGAAGAAGGTTTTATCTTTAAACATTTTGAGGCCAGCAACTTCTTAATAATGAAATCCATGGGAGATTCCACAAATATGTAGAAGAAAACTGATCCGATGGTGGCGAGAAACAAAAGAATCTAATGATTACTTAACAGATTATACAATTATGATAGTTTGATGCGTACATTTTAAAAATAGTATGGTATATCGATTTTATGATATTTTTCTAATAGTTATATTTTCTAATTTGCAATCTGTCTCTGAAGAAGTTTTTATCTTCGAATTTTTTGAGTCCAGCAGTATTTTAATAATGAAATTCATTGGAGATTCCACAAATATGTAGAAGAAAAATGAACCGATGGTGGTGAGAAAAATCACAAATATAAACAGCATCCACTGTTAAAGAAAATATTAGTTATTAGAAATATTTTAAATAAAAAATTATATTTAATTTTATTAAGTAGAAAATTAATATTCTTTTGTTAAAAAATAGATTGGGTTAAGTTAGTTCATTTAAACCGCCATATCCTCGTGGGATATTTTGTATCTGGCGGTGGGCACATATAGAGCCCATCTCATGCTGGTCAATACCCATGATGGGGTCAGCCAGATAGTTGAAGGATAATGGTCCTGGCCCTTCCTAAAAAACTGGAGGTGTGGGATCCGGATTTGAAATCGGATTCTCCAGGGTGGTAAGCCACAATTTTACTACCCGGCCATCAGGCCGGCTATAAAAACTAGATACAGTAAGACCCCGTTTAACACGGGGGATACATTCCAAAGACATAAAGAGCTAAATGAAACAGCGTTGAATGAGGTCATTTTAACATGTAAATAATGAGGAAAACAGGACAGTGATTAAAAAAATATATAGCATTTTTTTATTTTATTTTGTAACGTGTTATTCCTATTGTATTATATTACTTTCAGATATTTTTTGTTTTAATATCGATTTGTATTCATAAATCATTCATGAAAAAATTCTTAAAATTAGAAAAAAAGTTTTAAAGATTTGTATTCATAAATCATTCATGAAAAATTATTAAAATTAGAAAATGAAAAGTTTTAAGAACAAAAAGCAGTAATCTATAAACAACGAAAAAATAATGATGAAATAAAAATATTCTAACTTCAAGGAACTATAGTTTAAAGTGACAGCATTCTGTTAAAACTAAAATGTGATAATTATTATTTTTATTATTGTAAAATAATATTGATGGCTGATCATAAATATGAACTCTAACTCAGCAGACTGTCGTACGTAATGCACTGCATTGATATCAAGCGCACTGTGAGACGGCATAGCAGTACAATGTAACAAGTTCCTAAAAATATTTGGTTTATGTAAGAATAACGGTTTGAAAAACCGCGCCAAAGTGAATCAATAAAAATATAGAATTCGGAAAAAATCGCGTTATATCGAAACAGCGTTAAGCGGGGTGTTACTGTATTTATATTCTTTCATAATATAAATACAGTAACACCCCGCTTTTATATTCTTGTGGCGAGAAACATCACAAATATAAACAGCATCCACTGTTAAAGAAAATATTAGTTATTAGAAATATTTTCAATAAAATATAATGATTTTATTTTATTAAGATAGAAAATTCAAATTCTTATATTATGAAAATAGATATTTATATTTTTCGAAATATACAATGTTTTTATCAATAGAAGACTTCACTTAACAGTAAAAGTATAAAGTGGCTGGACGGTCAAAGCTGTTTCATATGCTCCCTATCCCTGGTATCAGCAGGATTATAGAGGACAGAGCTGGAAGGGTTGGGCCCCGATACTTATTGGTTTTTTCAAAGGAGCAGTCAGAGAACAAGAGTCGACTCGGGTCCTTCAGAGTGAATAATCAATCCTAGCAGCCACACCGGCCGACAAACATAATATACAGTATATTGGATATTCATAATTTCATTTGTAACAACTTAGATATAAGAATTATAATACTGCAATTACTGTATGATATAAATCATAAACAATTCATATTATTTCAACAATAATTTAGACATGAAAGGTAGGAAGTGCAGTTTATCCATATACAAAAATATGAACTAGTATTGGATAATTTTATTTTCTCAAGAAATATCTGTTTCTTCTTTTCTATAAATCAGAAATACATGGATGAAGAAATGAAAATATTTAATTCAAACCTATTAATATTAAAAGGATAATACTTTAACATCAATTTAATTTATAAAATAGCAGATACTGTATTTTCAATTATAATTTCCCTAATCGTAAATTGTTTGAATTGTTTTTAAAAGTAATCCATCATAACTAAAGAATTACAGTAATTATTTGTATAGATTTTGATCTATATGGAGAAACAAGATATTGCATGAACATATTTTAACTCCACATTTTTTCCTATGTAATATTTCTTGAATTATATTTGAGTATCTGCAATTTATTAACTTAATATACAAGTGATTTACACAGAATGGTATTTAATATATTCATAATTTATTATAATAGAATTTATAATATACGATTGATTTAATTATATTAATACAGTATTAATTCGGAATTATAAATTATTTTTTCCTTTCAAATACTAAACTTGAATATACTATTTTTAATAATAAGAATTTCCTAATAAAGTTTTTGTATCAAAAATAAATGAGGTACTGATATTTAGTTAATTACGAGAAATTAGAAAAATCTAATCTGTTGATATTATTTTTCGTAATTGTGTTGTTACTTTTACTATTATTGTGTGATTGAATTTGATAATGCATTTATATTCTAGAAAATCGATATTATTTATTTGAGCCACATTCTATAACCATCCATTTGATGATATACTTTCCTCTGCAGTTTTATTCCACTTTCCACCATGTAGTCAGTAAGCCATCAGGTGGGTTTCAACAGGCCAGACCCGAAACCCTCCTGAAAAAACTTGAGGTGTGTGATCTAGAAATTGAACCCGGACCGCCAGGATAGAAACACAGCACGCTTTCACTGCGGCCATCCAGTCGACCAGTTGATCTTATTATCCCACCACGTAGATTCTACCACGTGATGCAGCAATGGGAAATCCCTCAAATACGTGGTAATAATAAGATGAAGTGATCACACTCTTCAATAATCTGCCTTATTCCTTATTATGCTTGGCGGATGAATTGTATAGTCAACCTCTGAAAAGTTGAGCTCCGAACCGCAAAGTCTATTTTTAAAAACAGGGAAGATGTTGAAAATCAAATGTCCTACTTTGTGACAGTTAACGGCTAGAATAATACAATAAAATAATAAAGGTTTAAATAATAAATTATAATTATTAATCCGTACTTATTTTATTGCGACTCTAGCCGTTAACCGGTACAAAGTAGCACATTCAGTTTTTAATCTCTCTCCCTTTCTAAGAATAGACTTTGTGGCTCAGAGCACAACTTTTCAAAGGTTAACTAAACATTTTGTCATTTCCTCTTAGGGGAGGGAGAAATTGACAGGACGAAGGGGCATTACCTGCAGGCATCATATCTGTTTTGCAGCCGAGCCGATACGTTCATACTATCTGGTTACACTAAGACGTTTTCAGTCAGGATAATATTTATCAAGACATTTCTGCACCGGTATGGTACGTGTGCAAATGTACGCCAGTCTCTACTGCGCAGGATGATTCACATTTGGGGGAACCTGCACTCGCCTGTGAGGTATCAGCGTGAAATCTGTTTTTTTTTTTTTTTTTGTATTTTTTTTTTTTTTTTTTTTTTTTTTTTTTTTTTTTTTTTTTATACAGAGAGAGCTGGCCTTTAGTAGTCTCGGTTATGGTTCCCAGGTTCCGAGCGATGCTGTTCCACATAAAGAAATTCATACATTTGGAGGGAAAAATAAGCTACATCCTTTTTACTGTACCAGGGAGCTCTGCTATTTTTTAGGTGAACAGATGAGGCCACACTCCATTCTGGTAGAATACTATGTGACGGAGTGAAACAAGCCCTTCCACAGGCTGCCCAACCCTGAGGAGGGTTCAGCTGGATTGTGGAAAACAACGATAGACGGGCCAGGCCTGGACCCTATGATAAATATTTTCAAGGGGGTGGGACCCGAGACTCGAACTCGGGTCCACCAGAGTGGAAAGTTGAAGCGTTTCCATGCGGCCAATCCGGCCAACGGAGCTGTTATTCGACAGTCAGCCGCCAAAATCTTGCTTGTTTCGGAATAACAATTGGCCTGCTGTGTCAGCCTGATTGGCCACGTGGAAACGCTTCGGCTATCGAGCCGAATCTTATTCCCGAGCTGCGGATTCGGGATTAAGAGTCAGCCTGACATAAGTCCTGTGTGAGGTGAAAGTCTTCTAAAACTGTGCCAAATCCTAAGGTGGCATTCCGTGCCTAAGCAAAAAATGGCTAAAGGATGCCTTAACGGTGCCTATCCAACAGTTGGTCTGGCTCCAACTGTAAGGAATTCGTCACCAGATCGGAGAAAGCCTGCTTCCTTGGGGAATCACAAAACCTCCCACCGAAGATAGAATTTCCATGATGATGATCCCCTACACATAATGGATTCTGCAGTGACTGCTGCCATACATAACTAATGAGAAATTTGGCAGATACTAATTAACAGATTGAATTTTTGCTCAATCACAAATTAAAGGTTGGGTTAGTTAAAGCTGCCATAGTGCACATGAGTATATGTTATCAAAAAATTAGATGTCATCATAGGTTGAATAATAATCCATTGTGTGATTATTCGATAGATTGAAGGATGGAGTTCAATAGGCTGGGGTCGATACCTTCTGAAAAAGTGGAGATGTGGGATGCAGAAATAAATCTGGATTATCAAAAGTTTACCATCTGAATTACAAAAAGTGAGCCAATCCCTATCACAGTCTGCACTAAAGTTGTGGAGTAATCAATTGATTTTATTAAGCTGCTATGTTTTCATGTTATGTTGTTTATTTTTAGACTCCAAAGGCAGACAACTACCATGATGGGTTCATCCAGAATGTTGATGGATAAGGTTTAAAGGACCGGATCCAAATTCATCCTGATAATCTGAAAGTATAAACTCACATTTGAATCCGTCTTCCAAGGTGAAAATGAGCGGTTTACTCCTTGGCCATCCGGCAACAATAGTCAATCAGATTAATCTGTTGTGATATTATATCTGATACAGACCTGCATAAATTTTTACAGAGAGTAAGATGGAAATTCAGTTATGTATTCACCGGATGAGAAGCTGAACGTTCCTACGCAGAAATCAGGCCAATATGCAAAATGTATTATGTTAATTATTAAGTATATAGAAATTTCTCAAGATTAAGTCCGCTTCCAGTTGGCAAGCAGCTTACTAATCGCTTCTCAGCAAACCGTCTGTTTGGAATAAGCTGCCAAGTGGATGGTTTGCTTACTTTGAATGACGTCATCAATCGCTAAGTTCGCTGCTAAGCAAACACAGCGATCGGTTGGGTGGTTGACTTTGCTCAGCAGCGAACTAAAAATTAAAGAAGTTAAAAACTAGAGAAAAATTGATGTAATACACATTTCTAGAATAATTAAACCTAAATTTAAGAATTTATCTTTAATTTTATAGTAAATAATTTAAGATGTTTTTTAAAATAATCCATAAAAAATGTATGTATATATTTGATGAAGAATTATTAAATTCTATTGTTCTTTTTACAACAGTTGTTAGTGATATTTCAACATAATCATCCATAATTTCATCTCGTAATAAGGCTAATAAGATTTTTTGTTTCTGGTCAGCCATTTTTATGCTTACAAGACGTTCAGTTAGAGCGCGTAAGCTGTTTAAGCGATGGCGTTTGCTAGGTAAGTGCTGGTAAGTGCTTGTTCAGCAAGGTCATGAAATTGCTTACTGGAAGCGCCCTAAATTTAATGCTTTGTTCTGTGATGCGCTTTTGACAGAATACTGAAAGATTATTTTTCCAATCATTGATAATTAGTAGTATGTTGACCTTATAACAGTACAAATAGAACAGCGGAGGTGACGTCACGATGTGACGTCACCTCCGCTGGTTAGAAAGGAAGTATACCCCAGGAGCTATGACGGTCACAGTGATTGATAGGGAAGTGTACCTCATAGGAGTAATGACATCATACGTGGAGTATGATGGGTTATGACCTTTCGTGGAATACAGCTGCGTTATGATCTTTCGGAATTATGAAAGTGTTTTAACCTAAATAGTAACATGTTTTTTTAATATTGTAATAAATTTTCTCAAGTTAGGTTTATTGAAATTGTAAAAAAATACTTTATATTATACCGCAAATAATTGTGTTTTATTTTATTTTAAACTTCTTTTATTTTAAACTTTGAATATTGTAAATATATTCTTTGTTTTTTATTTTATTGAATTAGTAAAAACATTTTATGTTAACTTTTTATTATTATACCTTTAATATCACAAAAAAATTGTTTTTTATTTTATTGAAAATATTATTAAGTTTTTAATGTGGATGTGTAAAAATAAAATTTAAATCTTTATTGAAAATGTATATAAATACATTATATTAAACCGTAAAAGAATTGTTTTTTTTTTGTTAAAAGAATATTGACCAACTTATTCAGGTCCCAACAAGTGATGTCGGCCAGATGGCCGCATGGTAAAGCTTTGGCTTACCACCCTGGAGGATGCGGGTTCAAATCCGGGTCCCACACCTCCAATTTTTTAGGAGAGGTCCAGGCTCGGCCTGTTGAACCTCCATCTTCAACCATCCGGTTGACCCCATTACGGGTGTTGGCCAGCCTGTGATTTCAACCATCCGGTTGACTCCATCATGGGTACTGGGTAGTTTGTGATGGGAGCTATAAATGGCCGCCGCCAGATACAGAATATCCCATGAGGATATGAACCCCATCATGGGTGCTGGCCAGCCTGTGATGGGAGCTATAAATGGCGACAGAATATCCCATGAGGATATGGCGGCGTAATAAAACAAACCTAACCCAACAAGTCATCTTTTAATTAAAATCATATGTTGTTTATGAAGTAGTGTAATTAAATTCATATGAGTAATCTCAATCTCTGGTGCCGACATGTCTTATCTCATCTTTCAATTGTTTATTCTCTTAATCAAAAACACCTGTAAGTGATCATGTTTATAAAGTAGTGTAATTAAATTCATATGAGTAATCTTAATCAAAAACGACCCTATCATCTCTTATTGCATCTTGTTTATTCTATGAAATATCTTAATCAAATACAGCTGTAAGTAATCTCTCTTTGCCAGCATAGTTCGGGAAGTGTATATAAGCTCAGGGGCTCTATTCTGAATGTCGAGTAAAACCGGATCCGATTTGTGACGTCAGGAGGCGACGCATTTCACCATTGGCCGTCAGAAATCGCATCTGACCTAAATTGGTATTCTGAACAGAGTTTGTGAGATTCGATCTTACATTGTAGCCTGGGTTCTAGGATTGCACACTTTCGTTAGTTCTCAGACAATAGAAGAGCTTTTACTGACATTAAGCAACTCGATATCAAGGCTGTGGTTACAACTTAACAAAAAGAATTATTATTAGACTTTTTAAACGAAAATAGAAATTTAATTTCAAAACAATTAAGTAATAGTTTTATGATAAAGGATAAACAACGTTTATGGGAGAAAGTGACCGAATTATTTTATTGATAGCCTTAATAACTTCACTTATGCATATTAATATTAGAAAATTGCTGAATAATTCTAAATTAAAACAAAATTATTGAATGCAAGCTTAATATATCAATTTTCTTTAAATATTTTTTATTTAAATAAAATTTATTACGTCTTAGATAATGAAAATATATCGTTTAAAACAAATAAATAAACGTAAATTACGCTAATTTACGTTTTTAAACGTTTACGTAATTACGTTTTTAAACGTAAATTACGTTACTTATTTATTACGTTTACGTAAATTATGCTACGTATGTATACGTAAATTACGTTTACGTAATTATGTATACATACGTTAAATAATGTTATTTTTTTACGTATGTATACATAATTACGTAAACGTAATTTACATATACATACGTAAACAAATAATTTACGTATACGTACATTTACATAATTCATGTTTACGTATTACGTAATCCCGTATCTAACTTAGTTGCGTATTATGTATACGTTAACGTACATACGTAATTTACGTTATCGTAGAGTAATTTACGTGTACGTAATAAATACATAACGTAATTTACGTTTAAAAACGTAAAAACGTAATTTAGGTTACGCTACGTTTTTAAACGTAATTTAGGTAGTAAAGTAGTAGGTAATAATTTAAGTACAGTCGTATAAAATCAGGTTGAATTGAGAAAATGTGTTTAGCAATTTCTGAAGTAATTGCATCAGATCATTCCAGCTTAGACAGATTTTACTGTATATATATATAATTATTCAATTATTCTAATCTGACAGTTGTTATTAAAAATTTATTTTCATTCATTTTAACATATTACATTGCTTGAATTACTGAAAACTTACCATGAACGGTTAGTTCTACTACTTTACTTAAACCAGATCCTATACTGTTTGTAGCTTGACACAAATAAAACCCAGCATCATTCTGTTCAATTTCTTTGATCATTAATGAACCATTTTCTAATGTATGAATATGTGAATTGCTGATTATAGTTTGATAATCACCTGGTAAGGAGCCTATTTAAAGTAGTTAAATATATAAATTACATAAATGAATTTAAAGATAAATCAAATTCAAATTAAAATATGTTATATATATAATATATAATTTTAAAAATTAACCTAAAAACTTTTTGAAAAAATGTACTAAATGCTCAGATAGAAAACTGTCCATCATTTTTTGTTCCAACAAGAGAGTGTCGAGGATGACTTCTACTGTGGTAAAGGTAGCAGACAAACTAAAAAGTATCTTGTATAGATGATGGATAGTTACAAAACATAAATAAAATAGAGATGATAATGGATGAATTGAAAATTCCAAAATTATCTTCAGAAAATTATCATTCTTGATCCATATATGTGAGAGCTGCTCTGGTGCAAAAAGGATGTTGGGATATCATCAACCCTGGTTTTGGCATCAACATGATGAATGAAGATAAGAAAATAAATAACCATGCTCTAATTTTTTTATTTCTTGTTATTGAGAATAATTATTTGGACAATATAGGAGGATCTGTAGTTGTGAAAGAAGCATGAAAATTGCTATTGGAGAATATGGAGTAATTCATTATTATTCCTATGGATTACTCCATATTCTCCAACTATGCATGATATTCTCAATGTCAAAATGAAGAAAATTAAGGTATGAAGAGTTATCTTGTGCACCAAAACTGATGAGCCATAGCTTGGATTTGCCAATTGAGAAGTAGCCTTGGCAATGTTAATAGATCTCTCAGATACCTATGAAGCATTTATTTTGAAGATGAGCTACTTTGAGCAAGATGAAGAGAGTCTGTCAACTAAGAAAATAAAGGTTAGATTTATAGTTGAAGAGAAGAGGATAAGTCATCATGAGAAAGAGAAAGAATTTATTTACAAATATGATTTGAAGATTCTGTTTACAAAATATTTCAAATTTTATGAACATTCAAAAAGTGAAAAACACACAAATTACAAAAAAACAAGCTTTCAAAAATAGACAAATTTCAAAAGTCAATGAGTAAAATGTTTTTGTTGCAACAGATTTGGCCACATTGCAAAAAACTATCCAATGGGTCAGGATAACCAAACTGGAACACATACAGCTAAGAAGATAGTCCAGAGAACTCTGTGCTATAAATAATGTGACTAAAAAATTGAAGGTATGATTTTGAATAATGGTGTTACCAATCATATGACATCCTATCACAAAAAAAAGATATCAAGAAAATGACATCATGTGTCAGAGAAGCAAATAATGATAAAATATAAATTAATAGTATTGGACATGTAAACATTGAACTATCTAAGAAAATGGAGGATTAAATGTTCCTTAGACAACGTCTTCTTATATATGCCAAATTTAGGTAAAAGTCTTTTCAATTGACAGAACTGAAGAAAAGGGACTGCATGTTGACTTTAAAAATGATAAAGCCAGAGTAATAGAGAAAAATATACAAGTCCTATTAACTACAGCATGTAGAAGAATACACTTCTTACCATTGTAGGAGAATGCAGTTTTAAACTAAATTTTGTTAAACGGATTGAAAAATTGTTGTTGCATCAATAATTTGTTCATCCGCATAATTATGCAGAAAAAAGACTGATAACTAATAATAAAAAAGGTCAAAGATCAACTGAAGAGCAAGAAAATCTACATGTACACTAGGAAAGACATGATGACAAACAGATAATAACTAGAGCTACAAGAGTTAAGAAACCACTTGAATTAATCCATTTAGATATTATAGGAAAGTTTAAACAATATCAAAGAGAATTCAAACTGCTTTGTAAATTTTATTGATGATTATACTCAATATACAGTTGTATATCCAATAAAGATAAAAAAAATCAACTTTTCAGCAAGTTTGTTGAATACATATGGCAAAAAAATTATTGCAAAATGAAAATAAAGATATTAAGAAGTAGCAATAATGGAAATAACAAAGCAAAGAGTTTGACAATTATTTTTTAAAATACAGAATCTTAAGACAATTGGCAGTATCCAGGGCATCACAACAAAATAAAGTCACCAATAGGATGAATTTGTCTATTGGATGGCTGTATCATAAATATTAATTTACAACTTAAGATCCAGATTCAATTCCAGCTTCACATCAGGTTTTTTTTTATTGGATTCAGCTCTGAATCTATGAAACCCCATTCATTATTTTATGATCAATCCCATTACAAGATTAAGCCAATCCAATCCAAGATTAAGCATTCACTTGGCTTGGTTTGGAATATGCATTTTATTAGCCAAGTGAATATGCATTCTGTTTCAATCATAAGGACCCAGAATCAAATTTATTAGGTTGATGTATAATTCTGTAGTATTTTAAATAAAGGTCTGTTAAGTTTGTTTGTTTAGTGTTTCATTTATGAAATTCAGTTAAAAATTTGACCAAATCAAGCAAGCAACTATTCAACAATGTAATCTCTGTTATTGTCAATAACTTCCTGCCAACATTGGGGTAGTTTCTGGATCCCCTGTCTGTAGAAATCTGTTGGTTTTGAGTTTAGGAAGTCATCAATCCAAGTTCCATACAGTTCACAGATGTTCCTAGTCGCATTTACTGTACTTGAACCTCGGTTAAACTTGTACAGCAGAATATGTTGGAAATGTTCATTTTTCTCAACCTGACACTTCATCTTCAACAGCGAAGAAATAACAATCGTTTGTAACAATCTCGCTGACAGCTCGTATTCCACAAGACAACACTCCAAAGTAAACAGTGACAATGTAAAAACAGTAAACAAATGAACAGCAATGCAGTGTTGCTAGGCCAAATCAGAATGCTACGGAATTATGCATCAATCTAATATTTTCCATTTGAAATATATATATATGAAAAGTCACTATGGTATAAAATAGGATAGATGATATATGTACTAGTTATATTCTTCCACATTAAAATTATGTAGTTTAATCCACTTTTAAAACATTTGTTTATTATAATATTCTCATAAAACAGGGCAAAGCTTGTAAATCAAATTTTTAGTACAAATTACACTTGCTCAAAAAACAAGGTCTCTTATATCAGGGCTTTGTAAACCAAAATTGACTTGTGCTATAAAACCATTTTTCTTCACTAGTATTTAAATCATTTTGTTAATTAAATGAAAATCAAACTTTATTATTTTTATTTGAATCATCTTTATTTGCATAATAATTAGTTGTTCTATTCATTATTACCAAAAATAAAATATATAAAATAGGGAGCCATAAAATGATTTTTCAATTTAAATTTCCATGAGTTATGATGAAAATCACAACTACTACAGTAGTTAATAGCCTTTTGATAATATAGTATAAGATAGTAGAAAATATATAGAAAAAATTAAAAACTCAAGAAAAAAATATGCTTGAATAGGAAAATATGGGAAAGTGTCATAATTCCTGGAATATCATATTTTGTTAGTCATGCAATCTTTCTTAAGGGAAATGACAAAAAGCAGAATATATGCAATATATACATTTGCAAATAGTATTTATAAATTTATTTTTCGATATATTTTCTCTATTGATGGAAACTTACCAGATGACTTTTCCCACCAAATTCGTGGTTCTGGAAATCCATCAGCTTGGCAGTCAATTACTATACTATCACCAACAGTAACTGATTTATCTACTGGTATAATCTTCCAAGATGGAGGTACTAAATATTATAAAAACATTTAATTAACTTCAATTTTTTGGGAATAAATGATATATTATATAAATCAAAAGATATAAACTGAAGCTAGAAACTATTAAATTATAATGTTATATTTTATTTCATTAAAAATTATTATACAAAATCCATACACTTTCTTTTGGGATTTTACTTTCATTTATCATATGAAGAAAAATAAAACAAGAGGAAAATTATCTTTTTAAGCAATTAAAAACATTTAGAAGAATTTTATATATTAGAACTTTATTTTTTGTATAAAATGTATTAAACAAGAAGAAAATGTATGCATTAACAATAAGTTTAATTAGTCTTACTTTATATAAAATTTCTGACTATAGAAAATAAAATAGTTCAAAATAATATCAGCATTAAAATAATTTTGCAATTCTTTTCTGATTCTATGTAATATCATTAATATTGCATATGTATCAACTGCTATGAAGAAATCAAATAATAATGAACATTTATTAAAAATATTTTTCTGTTAAATTTATTCCTATATAATAGTAAATTATTATTATTATTATAAATTTTACTGTATAAAAACTTTTTAGCAAAAAGATATACATATTTTATTTTTAATTAAAAAATAATAATTTATTTATATGTGAGCTAACATTATATTTTCTGTTGGATTCAAACATAGAATTCAAAACAGGCATTAATATCAGTGAAAATGGAATTGTTCATTTTCTGAGACTTGCATATAAAGCTTAAGGAAGGAAGGAATATAGAGTTCAACAAGGAAAAAATAACAAAACTTTTAATAATGCTAATATTTGGTAGTAATGAAATTTAAAAAATTCTTAAAAATAAATGATATTCCCCAACTGTTTTGCTAAAACTTGGAGATTTTAAAATGAGGAATTTTTCAACAGATTTGACAAATTTTAGCTTATACTGTATTATTTAATAATTTTCAATATTAAAAATATATATCTAACATAAATGATTACTATTAAATTAAGTAATTTAGCATTAAGTATAACAATTGTGATAAATTTAACTTATCACAATTGTTATATTTTGAATAAAAATAAAAACTGTCAGCAATCTGATTCTATTAAACATTTCTTATATTTTGAAAAAATAATATTTTTTAGAAACTTTAAAACAATTAATATAATTTTCTATAATATACAATATAAAACATAAATTTTATTGAAAATTTGTAATTTAATGCTAATTTTGTTGAAATTTTTTTGGATTTATTTCTGTTTTAATATATGCATTCAACTTTTATATATATATATAAAACATGTTTTCATTTTATAAATTAATTTTCTAGAACTAATGAAATATATTTTTGAATGTTACTACAAATTTTTTTCCATTAGGTAAAATTCTGAATGAAGAGATTTTATCATTGATGTTTTTTAGAAACTTTGAAATTGATCTAACACAGGCATAAGCATGCATAATTAGTATTAAATAATAATATATAGCAGATTCTATTACATTACAGTATATGTGTTGTAATTAAAGCAATTGATTAACATAAATTAAGAAAATTAGAAAATGCACTTGGAAAACAAATTTCAATATATTAACTTGCCTTTTTATTTTCTAAATAAAAGGACCAACAAGCACATTCAGTAAGATAAATTCTCTTTATTTTCTCATATGCAAATGCCTGTAGAAAAATATTATCTCATGAATGATATCTAGTCAAATTTTGTAGCTATATTTCATAACATCTGGACAAAATATAAAAAGTGTATTTGAGTAAATATTATTTGAGTTATATGTATATATGTATTTAAGAATATCTAGATATGATGTATTGCTTGAAATATATTGGAACATATTTTTCAAATATTTTATGCATACAAATAATTCTCAACTTTACAAATTAATTTGTTCCTGAAATGAGCTCACAGAGTAAGAACTCTTAAATCATGAGTCAATTTCTTATAGACATAATATTAAAATCAGAGGTTTTTTCACAACAATGCAATTTGACACAATAAAATTAGTCAATAAAATCAATAGTTTATAATTAAACAATGATTTATCTAATTTCTATTTCTAGCACTTAGGTAGGATACAAAAAAGCTTTATTACAATTATTATATAAACACAGAAACGTTTTCAATTTGTTCGACATTCATCAGTTGTACATATATTAGACATATACTACTGTTATTTACTTACTGTTATTACTGTTAAGACTTACTATTATTAAGTCTTACATAGTATATATATGTAATATGTGTACAGCTGATGAATGTCAAACAAACTGAAAATGTTTCTGTGTTTATATAATAACTATAATAAAGCGTTTTCATATTCTACCCAAGTGCTAGAAATAGAAATTGTATCATTGAAAGATAGTGAACTTTCAGACATTAATAATGATTTATCTATCTAAAGAAATGAAAACATATCCTTTTAAATTAAGCAAATTATAATAATAAAGAAATTATGTCATGTAAATGTTAAAGAATTTTTATTCTTCATTATTATTATTGACATATAAGTAAATGAGCTTTAATATAGATGAGCAACTGTTTTAGACACAATCTGAGAATGAAAGTTATTATAATCTACCAATAAAACCAGAGGGCACACTATTTCTACTTCTTGGCTATCAATTTGATTTTTATTATTATGTAGCAGATGAAAGAATTTTTGCCATAAACCCAGTTGTGCTGTATTGTATAGTGATTTATATAGTTTGAAATGCCTACTTATAGATGTTTAGCATTTATGTTTTGCAACCAATGTTCAAATTTTAGATTTTTTTGATAATTCATATTTGAAAACATTTACAAATCCATAAACTTATTAAGCAGGAATTATCTGTATATGTTTATCTATGGCAGTATTTGTCTGTAGCAGTTTGGCAGTGTTAGGTTCTATTGAAATAAATTTTTATAAATACCTAATATTTATTTTTTATTATTTTAAATTAGGCTCTAAAGCTTTATTTAAAATTCAACAATGTATTATAGCTTCAAAATTACAAAAACTATATTATAATAATATGTATAACTTTTATTTTCAGGAATGTTTTGGCTGAAAATGTACTTTATTAATAATGGCTCTATTATAATAATCTTGATATGCAAGTAACTATTTGCATATCAAGAATTATTGGATTAATTTGACTAAATTTGGAATGATGCACTATAATATAGTCATTATTAGTAAAGGGCATTTTCAATCAAATCATTTGTAATTTTGAAGTTATAATACATTGTTGCATTTAAATAAGTTTAAAGCTTAATTTAAAATAATAAAAACAAATATATTTATAAAAATTTATTTTAATAGAACCTAACACTGCCAAACAGATCCAAACTGATATTTTATAATGGAAAATGCCAAACTGATATTTATAATAGAAATTTTAATAATTTGAAAGAATTCTTTCAAATTATTAAAATTTCTGTTATAAAACTAAAAAATAAACTGCCTGTACTTTGAATAACTTAAAATCACAAGACTAGCACTTTCAGCAGTAAGAGTAAATACTTATTTATTGCAAACTACAAATGTTTTTGGCTTTGACACCATTTTCAAGTAGGATTCTAATCATAACAGATTCGAATCAGAAGAACATACAGTGGAAAAAATTTAAAAATATAAATTATAGTTGTTATGGCAACCAAAGTTATCAAAAGAACACGTACAATTCGTTTTTAAAATATTTAGAAATAACTTAGATACATCAATAAAATATAAATTATAATAATAATAAATTACAAATTAATTACATACTTACAAATTTTAAAATATTTAGAAATAACTTAGATACATCAATAAAATATAAATTATAATAATAATAATATTCAAACATAATTTGTAAGTATGTTTGAATATTATTATTACTAAAGACTCTTTCTTGTTTGAATATTGTTAAGAATTTGTTAGTGTCTAGTTGAAATCTTTGGGTGAAGAAGAAAATTTTAACTTTTTTATAATTACTTATGGAAATATTTTTCTCTTAAATATGTTTTCATTTAATAGTATTTCCTTGAAATATTGTCAACTAAACACAAATGTTCATCAAGTAATTATTTTTCTTACATAAAATATGACAAAATTATAAATAAATTCACTTACAAATTCTAACATTTTAAACAAATTCTTATTGTTTTACGTCTTATTTAATGGTTATTTTACCTTGTTACTTGTTTTTATTTGATATCTGGAAGTATATACCATTTTATGTATGCACTTTTATCTGTTTTTGATAGGCTGGCCAGCACCCATGATGGGGTCAACCGGATGGTTGAAGGATGGGGTTCAACAGACCTGCCCCGGACCCCGTCTTGAAAAACTGGAGATGTGGGACCCGGATTTGAACCCGGATCCTCCAGGATGATAAGCCAAAGCTTTATAACGCAGCCATCCAGCAGACCCGGATATACATAATAGGTGGGGCCGGGAAGCATAACGTAAGTCTAAAATTACATAAATTAGGGTAACTACAGATACCCAAATCTAATTTCAGATACATATGTATTAGGTTCTTAACTGGCTCTTTATTAACAAGAAAACAACAAATTATAAGTTTATAATATTTAGTTGTAATTAAAGACTCTTAGACTGTAATTGTGAAACAAACAAGTAGGCGAGGGGGAGGACGAGAAATTACATATCTCCGAATTTACTTAAGTCGGAATATTACTGTAGTTATAATTACATAATTAATTACATAATTATATCAGTACAGTCGTTATCGCAGGAATAGGAGACAGGAAGTCGTCCTTGTCAGACTCCGCATCGAGCATAGCCGGCTCATTCATAGGCATCTTTTAATGGGCGAATCCCAGCCTACTTCTGACCGGTGTCACTATGCTCTTACAATCAAGCACATTTTAACTGAGTGTCCTTATTTTACTGCCGAGCGTTTACGGCATTTTAACCAGTCTTCTTTTAATCTTACGGCCCTTGTTGGCAAAGATTTTAACTGTACCGGCCTTTTTATCGAATATTTGTGTTTTACGTCTTATTTAATGGTTATTTTACCTTGTTACTTGTTTTTATTTGATATCTGGAAATATATACCATTTTATGTATGCACTTTTATCTTTTTTGACATTTTATATTTCAAATGTTACCATTGCCGTTTACACCATTTTTATATTATATGCTGTTGGTTTTATGTTTATTTATTACTTTGCTCGTTTTAATATAATTTTGTTTAGAATACACCTTTGAAATTTTACCCTGTGCTTGGCACAGTTTGACCCAAGAGGCCCTTGCGCCCCTAAACCTAACCAAATCAGTACAGTATTCACAATAAGACTATCAAGCTAATTAATAGATTTTTATGCCATTAAACATGCAGATTATACGACTGAAGATGATTTTGATGACAAATTTACTACTTTAGTAATTCGAAAATAAAGAACATGTTCGGAAAGTAGGAGATTTTAGTTTTTTCTACAGTGGCGTAGCTAGGGGGGAGAGAAGAGGACGGTCCGCCTCGGGCGGCACTTTTTTCGGGGCGGTATTATTGGCATTAAAAAAATTTTTAAACACTTTTTTTTATAATAAGAGTAAAATTATCAACTATTCCAAGAATTAACAATTACAAAAATTATTTATAGAACATCAACTAACAAATGAAATAGATTTTGATAGTACCATAAATGATTTTGCTAGTAAAAAAGCAAGAAAAATATATTTGTTATTTTGTATTTTAATTTAAAAATAAAAGAAAAAATTATCTTTTCTTAAATTTTATTTTCAAATTTTATTTAAATAGGTTGGATGTGTATTATATATTTTTCAAAGGAAGGGCAGCAATTGATAGACCGAGCGGCTCAAACTGTAGCTATGTCGCTGGAACATAAAATGAAAATTTAGTAAGTTCTACAGCCACGGTGACGAAATTGCGGCTCTTTGGTACCTTCAGTGTGGATCCATACCTTGAAAATCAATAGTTAATATGAAGCAAAATATCTATTTAATTTAAAAAAATAATATATTTGTAATTTGTTCATATTGCAAAAAGTAGTATGCATCTATATGAAATAAATCCATGTGAAATATGTAATAAACAGTTTTTGCAATCATTGTTAAGATTACTAGAAAATATCTATTTAATTTAAAAAAATAATATATTTGTAATTTGTTCATATTGCAAAAAGTGGTATGCATCTATATGAAATAAATTCATGTGAAATATGTAATAAACAGTTTTTGCAATCATTGTTAAGATTATTCGAAAAAACTGATGCGGCTTTCATTGACCCAAAAAGATACTGATTGCCATTCTTAAGTATTTGAAATTCTTCTATGTGACTCATAATGACATAAAATTTGGCCATCCCTGTATTATAGCCTATCTAGAAAAAGATTTGTTATTAAAATAAAATTTTCAGATAATATTAATTGCATAAAATGGTATAAATGTTCGATACTTAATATTTAGTTATCACTGGAGAACATATGACAACTTCCCATATAAATTTACATCCCGATATACGGTATCACGTTAGTTTGCGTGTTATATTCAACAGCAAATCTATTAGAATTATAAGGTAACACAATGAAAATGGTATTAACTCCAAATGAAAGTGTTATATATATAATCAGCATGCAAACTTAAAAATTGATTAAGTATTCAATCAATACTACAATTAATTTATTGCTCTCATATTAATTTGAAATATTTGCAATTTTCTATTAATAGAAAATAATCTTCTGATATTTTATTACGCTGTTTTTTTCATTAATTTAGCTTTTTTTTTCTTAATCTTTACTTAATTCCTTAACAGTCAATTTGAAATTTTCACCGCTTGACCAATTAAACTTTTGAAAAAATATGTAGTAGTTAATTAAAATTTAACTTTTGAAAAAAATATATTGTAGCTAATTAAAATTTAAGTTTTGAAAAATGTGAACAGGTATTTATTCATATAATCTTACATGATTTTCCTGTCGTTAATTCGACTTTAAAAAAAAAATCTTTAACAAAAAAAAAAAACTAGCAGTAACAGCAAGTCAAATTTCAAGATGGAGTGCTTAATTCCAAATAACAAAAGTAGATTGAAACATTTGACCCTTACAGATTGTAGCATGAGACATTATTTAAATCATAAAAATATAGAACATAAATTCAATTTAAAGTTCAATTCGCATATAAAATGATGGCCCGATGGAAACGTATATTTTAAATTTATTACACTTGATAATTAGAAAATAAATATGAAAATATTGACTTTTCACTTTAACTGGTCTACCATATATTTTTATAACAGATAAACATTTAGAGGAAGCATTTTTCAAAAAGAAAGACATTTAAAAGTTAAATATAATCCAACAGAATTTGTTTTCAATGTCATGTAAGTCTATTTATACATCAACTTATCCCAGTTTTTTATAATTTTTGTTTTAAATACAGTAAAATATTATTGGAAGAATTTTATACAAAATTATTATTCATTTATTCGCTATTAATAATTAGTTTAACTATTACTTCTACGTACCATATTTCATATTATAATTATTCAAACTACCTATTAGTTCCATAATTAGTAGAGTAACTAGGGGTATTATGAAAGAGGAGGTTTCTCATACAGGAAGAGGTGTTATGAAATTGTAATAATGCAGAATTTTTACGGTAAGTGGCGACCTAGTTTGGCCTCAATTTCAGTTTCCTCGGTAGGAAGTGATGATTTAAAATTTTTTATTAAATACAAAAATTTTTCGCCATCTGAAATCATCGGATCTGCAATGATTGCAGGTAAGATGATAATTGTTTTCTGAGTTTCTTAAGAGTATTTAAGAAGCACCTCTCATCATATCTCTTCGTATTTTGAGATATTTGGCTTTAATTGGAGTAGGCTTCGTTCAAATATTACCGTATGGGTAGTAACAATGTGGAATAGGCTTACTATTCCATATTGCCACGTTTAGTCCTACTACTATAATTTAAGGGCGCGTTCAAAAAGTTCTAACGCGTTAAACTCGTTTTTAACGAGGCGGTCAAAAAGTAATTTTATTATCCACTGCGCATGCTCCACAGCTATGACGTATCGCACGAAAGTCTAACGAAGCTAACGAAAGAAGTAGCAAGTGTACTTCATGAAAAACATGGCGGTCCCCAGTGTAACACACGTGTGCAAATTATGATATACAAGGACACGAAAAATGGATAATGTTGCATATGATACAATGTATGGTAAATAATGATGTTATTTTTAAAGAAATTTTTCGATAAAATCTATTTATTAGATGATAGTTTATTATTAATCATTTTAGAATTCGAGTGTCCTATACTTTAAGTGAAAATTTGTTAAATAAAATTAAGCTAGTTAGTTAATTATTTAGAATTAGCAGTGCTCTATTTCTTCATCGGAATTATCAGAAAAAAAATGCATCTTTTGAAACATTTGAAAGCTCTTATTAAAATTTCCTTACGGACGGACATGTCTCTTTAACGGACCGGTCAAAAAATATATACGATAACGAGGCTAACTCAACGTTAGAAAAGTTTAACGCGTTAGACTTTTTGAACGCGCCTTGAGTAAACATTTGATCCAATAAAATTTAAATAGACATATAATTAGACTACTTTTAAATTAGATTAGTCTATAAACTATTCTAAAGCTTTTTTTATTTTTTCTAGTAGGCTATCACTATGCCTAAGCGAGAATCTTCACCACACAAAAGAAAATGATAGAACATTGTTTTATTCAATATTTATAAACACATATTTATCTAATACTCTTGGAAAGTACCTGGAAAAAAATACTATTTTTCTAATTTGAAAAATGGAATAGTATTCCATTTAATAGATTAGTCTATAAACTATTCTAAAGCTTTTTTATTTTTTCTAGTAGGCTATCACTATGCCTAAGCGAGAATCTTCACCACACAAAAGAAAATGATAGAACATTGTTTTATTCAATATTTATAAACACATATTTATCTAATACTCTTGGAAAGTACCTGGAAAAAAATACTATTTTTCTAATTTGAAAAATGGAATAGTATTCCATTTAACTCACACCTTTTGAGCAATATGGAATTTTGCACCTTTAAATAATTTTTAAATTACATGATAGATATATAAACTATGGCAACCATATTTAAATATGTTATATGGGAATGTCCTTAGAAATTAATAACACATGAGAAACCATATAAGCTTTTGTAGAATTTTCTATGTATTATAAAAACAAAATGGTATTCCATAATACCCCTAGTTACTCTGTATCATAATAGTTATTATATGGTGTTAGTAACACATGAGAAACCATATAAGCTTTTGTAGAATTTTCTATGTATTATAAAAACAAAATAGTATTCCATAATACCCCCAGTTACTCTGTATCATAATAGTTATTATATGGTGTTATAAAATTAATTCCAAATACGGTATTCTGAAGTTAATATTGTACTAGCCATCTTAATAAAACGGTTAAACGGTTACAATAATTCACTATTTACAATACAATCCGCAATCGTCAATTGCTCACCGATCTATTTATATTCTTCAGGAATTAAAGGCATTTTATGACTTACTAATAATATGTAACATACTATTAAATGTCCGAAATTTTTGTATTGCATTTCTTAGTCATTAAGATATTTTTACACTGTCTCTTAACTATCAATAAAACGGTTAAACGGTTACAATAATTCACTATTTACAATACAATCCGCAATCGTCATCAATTGCTCAGCGATCTACTGTATTTATATTCTTCAGGAATTAAAGGCATTTTATGATTTACTAATAATATGTAACATACTATTAAATGTCCGAAATTTTTGCATTGCATTTCTTAGTCATTAAGATATTTTTACACTGTCTCTTAACTACCTCCTTAAATTGCTTATTGTCAACATATATTCAAGCTGATAAAGCATGCTTATCAACAACTAATTGTATTCGTGGTAGAATTATTATAAACTGGTTCTAAAACTCTTTAGAAAAATAATAGCAAAATAACGAAAGCCAGTCGATAAGGACAGACTTATCCTCATCACAACATCGCTCACTTCACTAACTTGAGATACTCAAATCACTCAATAGATTCTTCTTATATTATTAATATGGAACTCCATACATCGTGGTAGAATTATTATAAACTGGTTCTAAAACTCTTTAGAAAAATAATAGCAAAATAATGAAAGCCAGTCGATAAGGACATCACAACATCGCTCACTCCACTAACTTGAGATACTCAAATCACTCAATAGATTCTTATATTATTAATATGGAACTCCATAGAAAAAATGTAAATAGCGGGAATAGAACTCGGGCCGACCGCATAGCAGTTTGCCGCTTAACCGCACTGCCACGCCAAGTTGTCGTTAATTAGTATAACGAACTGGTATACTTTAGTCGCGTCTTTCTTCAAGGTCATTTTTCTCCATAATGGCTAGCCATTGGCCTCTAGCCTTTTACTGTGTTTTAGTACTAGTCAAGAACTCTTACAGAAATAAATTTCGTTTCATTCCGTTTTCCGGCCCTCGCACCCTCTCCTTGTAAATCTGTTCATAAAGTTTAATCATAAGAGTAGTTGTAGTCCTATTAAATATATATTTTCTTTGTGTTCCTTTAGTCTATCTTTTAAATTCTACCATTTTCACTATATATTCTTCATGCAAATTTGTAGAAAGATTGATGGCAGGTATATATTTATAAAAGAAAGGGGATACACTCCATTTATTTTACACTGTTCTAAGAACAGATAAGTCTCTCTTACTTTATAAAACTTCTCCGCAAGTTTCTTAAAGTTCTTAATTAAATCCATATTTAAAGGTTGGCTCTGCCTAAAGATATATTACTTGATTATAACCTACTTTCAACACTAGAAACATTAAATTCAAGCACTATAAGCAGTAACAAGATTTATTTTAAGATACATTGGCACCTAAGAGAAATAAAACTTTATTTTTGGCACTGAGAAATGATAAAAAGCCCTATTCAAAACAGCAGTTATCAGGAGTATATGCAATTCCTATGTATAATAAAACTATAGGGCACCATGAAGAATATATTGGTGTAACGATGAGGAATCTCTCCCAAAGTATCAACGAACATAAAAAAGATATTATGAACGCCTGTTTAAGTATATCACTAGCTAAGAGGTTTTATGAATATGAACTGGATATATATCGGTAACAAGCAAAAATTATAAGAACAGGTTTTGAACATAAACATGCATATCTACAAGAATCCCTGGTTACAGCAGAAAGGGGAACACACGAGAATGTTATAAATGAACAACCCAGTATGTTGTTCTCCAGTGCATGTAGTTACGGAATTATACATAAATTATGAACTTTTAAAGTTATTATTATGTTATTTTATTAATATGTTCATGTTTGTATATATTTATAGCTTACTAATATTTTAGTTCTTAACTTGTTACTATGTTAAAAATTTTTAAACATTTTGCATATGTAGTGACATAATGACTAGAATGACAAATGTAAATATTTTTGAATTTAAAATTTAAAATGTTTGGAAGCTTAAGAGGATCTGTAATAGATTGAAAACGTTTCTTTTCTTAAAATAAATCTTGTTACTGCTTATAGTGCTTGAGTTTAATGTTTCTAGTGTTGAAAGCAGAGTTAGAGTCAAGTAACATAGCTTTAGGCAGAGCCAGCCTTTAATTATGGATTTAATTAAGAACTTTAAGAAACTTGCAGAGAAGTTTTATAAAGTAAGAGAGACTTATTTATTCTTAGAACAGTGTAAAATTGATCACAGGTATAGAATATATTTCTGTAGCATAATATACACTATAACAGTCTATTATTTCACAGAATGTTGAATATTGTGTAGTTTCTTCTAAAGGCTATAGTTCAGTCAACTTTTTGCTTTATCATCTTACTCAAATTACTTAGAGCTATTGTATAGTAACAGTATAATATACACTGTTGCTTTACAATAGCTGCGACCACCGAGATCTACACTCTTTCCCTACACGACGCTCTTCCGATCTTGAAACTTGCTTGTAATATTTTTAATAATAAGGATTTCATAGTAAATTTGTTTTTGTATAAAAGTATATGATATATTGATATACAGTATATCGGGAAATTGCGGGAAATCAGAAAAAGCTGATCTCTTGTTTTTTCATTAATTGCATTGTTATTCTTATTATTATTGAGTGGTCGAATTTAATAATGCAATTTATATTTTCGAAAATCCGATGTTGTTTCGCTGACCCTCATTCCATAATCATTCACTTGATCAATTGATATGCGTTTTTGCCATTTTGTGATATTGACTACATTTTAATAACAATTGCTTATTCCTTTTTTAGTGTCTATGTGTGCTTCATAATATTACTAATTTTTACAGGTTAATATTATTCATCTTCTTTCTGTCTATTTCTGTTTGAAAACGTTTCATATTGAATTTATTTTGTTGTGTTTGCTTATGGTCTCTTACTAAGTGCTTGTTTTAATTGACTTCTGAGATAATGAATATTTATAGTTATTCTTTATTATAAATGCAAAGTATTTTTCTTCACAAAAAGTTATGAATAAAAACTATGGGAGCACAATATGACAATTTTTTCTAGAACGCTTCAGGAAATTTAATTTTATATTAAAACAATTTTATTGATTTTTATAGTTTATAATCATTCACTATAAAATGACAAAACAAAGGAAAAGTTGTGCAAGTAAAACAGTTCTGATTACTATCATTGATTAATAACAGTGTACTATATTTTTTATTAAAAATTTAGTATTGTACACTATTGTATGTTGAATGGTTATTCCTTATTATGCTTTGTAGATATATATCTTACATTGTTCTCTGTATCTTTTTCCTCAAAAAGTGATCGCCTTGACGTAGCAATGGGGTTTTGTGTCGGCAGGCATTATGTGTGTATCTGTTTTGCAGCCGGGCAGATACGTTCATAGTGTCTGGGTACACTAAGTGGTTTTTCAGTCAAGATGACATTTTACCAAGGCATTCGTGCATAGTTAGAACTTAGAAAAAAGACCTGAGCTCAGGCAGAACTCTGGAATTTGCAGAGTCACTACCCGTTAGGCTTAGCTAATATTGACAGTCATTCTAAACCGCGACTTTGCATTCGTGCACCTACGTGGTGCGTATGCAGACGTAAACTGCCGGTTGGAATACCGCAGAAGTCTAGTGAAATCCATCTGAGGCATAAAAAAGGAAGATATTTCGTTTGTCAATTGCTTTGTGAGATATTGAGGTATTTCACCTCAATATCTCACAAAACAAGTGCTGTTTCGTGAAGTATCCGTGCTGTTAAACAAATAATGCCTGCCGGCACAAAATCCCATTGCTACATCAAGGCGATCACTCCTTAAGGGGAAAAAGATACAGAGAACAATGTAAGATATATATCTACAAAGCATAATATCGAATAACCAATGGTAATTAAAATGTGGTTAACATCACAAAATGGCTAGCGCGCATAATATCAATTGATCATTGCGAATTTGCTTGAGGAAACAGCACTTGCTTTGTGAGGTATTGAGGTGAAATCTCATCGTTTTTTGTGCCTCAGCTGGATTTCACTAGACTTCTGCCGTATTCCAACCTGCAGATTGAATTTTGGATTCCGAGCGATGCTGCTCCAAATGAAAAAATTGATATATTGGGCGGAAAGAACAAGCTGCACACTCAATACACTACGAGGGAACTCTGCTGGTTTAGGATTAAGTATTGGCCCACTATATGCTCTACATAAGATAAAAACCCTCGAACAGAATCCGAAATTCCAAGGTGGTCTTCTGTGCTGAAGGGATGAATGGACGAGAGATAGAAGCTGACCACTTCCCGTTTATCTTGGCGTTAATACGTAGCGATACTGATATCTCGTGAGGTTTGCATTTTTGTTTCGATCTCTTTGGGATGGAGATGGTAGCGGCGGTTAAGTGACATTTCGCGGTCAATTCCGGTAGCTTTGCAGCACCACTCACGAACGATAAATAGAGCAAAGAATTGCCGTTATAGCGGTTGCATGGGTTCACTCTATACGCAATTTGTCTCTGTGAACATAGGAGTTTCAGGCTGTTCAAAATGTACTGCCTTGTAGCTGTAGTACTAGATGAGCCTGTATCCATTCTTTTGACTACAGTTTCAACTCAATAAAGTACTAAGTAGGGTAGAAATAAATTCTTTCAGAGGCTGCCCACACCTGGAGAGGAGTGAGTCGGATTGTGCAGGTAGAGCTCGAGCGGGCTGAGCCCGGATCCGATGAATAAATTTTCTATGGAACCAGAGAATAGAACGCGGGTTCTGAGTGGAACACTGAAGTGTTACGCGGTCAATCCGACATAAATTGTATTGTATGAGTGAGAATAAAATTCTTTTATCTTTTATAGTTCCATGCAGTGGCGGCTCGCCCATAAGGGCTGCAGGGCTGCATCCCTCCCACCAGAATGAAAACATTTTTAAATTATTATAGATATTACATTACTATACAATTATTTTACCAAAACATATTTTTTCCGTTCGTAGTATATTTATTTTTGAATTGTAGGTACTAGGTAGAGTCCCGTGCAAAAAGTTTGTCAGGTTACAGAAAAAGATTCGGCTATCCAACAATGCGCAAAAGTACCGGCAATAATCACGTCAAGAGCAGAGCGATGCTGCTGTAAGTTGGATAGGCATCATTCCACAGTTTCCATAGCTATAGGGGAGGGAAGGTAGTGTGGGAGAACTGAAAATTTAAAACTTGGAAAAGTATTACGATTATTTTGAAAGGAAGTCAGTGCTATTATTTAATTATACTTTTGCACAATATAATAAAAACATAACTAGATACCGAAAAACATGACAAGTGACCACAAATATTAAGCAATAATAAAGCAGTTGCTGTAAACTTATGGAACGAATACCATATATTAAGTTTTATGGCTCTATAATAAGTTGTTCAAACTTTCCTTAAAGTTAAACTTAAAAGTTCGCCAGGTAAAAGTGCCTTACGGAAATTGGTATCATTTCTTTTAAACAAGTCATAAGAAGTAGACGAAAATTTCTATCGATTATACGTTTGCGCATGCTCGATATAAATTATCGTCTGCTTCTTCAAACATGTGGTATATGGTTTACGAATTTCACTTAATACAAATGTCATCTTAATGAACAGATGTGGTATATGGTTCACGAATTTCACTTAATACAAATGTCATCTTAATGAATAAACTGTATATTTATATTTCATTGTTGATTACAAGTAATTTTTGCAAAGTAAGTTATTTGACTATTAAATACAGCAGCATAAAAAATAGAAAATCTCCGATTAGTCGTGTCAATGAAATGGTGACGTCTCTTACCATTCACTCTAAACCTATCTCCCCTATTAACAGAGACAACGGTCGAGTTCATTTCGTTCCGCGGCGTCTTCGGACGTTAGTGCGTGACGTAGTACTCGATAGTGAGTCAGCCACTTTTTCCCCTATACAGAACCTGACAAACTTTTTGCACGGGACTGTACCTCGATAGGCGCTCTGTGTGTGTATTGTATGAGTCAGAGCGATTGCGTACTCACCAGGGCTACAGTCAGTGCAGACCAAGTCACACTGCATAGTCAGTGTATTGAGCAAGTGGGGGTAACCCGTGATATACGTTTTTGTGATATGTATATCGTGGGCTGCAAACATTGCAGTCCGCACTACGTATTTTAGCTACGTATTTTATTATACGCACTACTTATTTTATTATAATTTTTTTCAGCCCTCCCACAAAAATCATTCACGAGCCGCCACTGGTTCCATGTAAAACTAAATCCATTCATATTTCATCTAATATTCGTCAGCAGTTCCTTTAAAAACTGCTGTTAGATAGATTGAACTCAGTTGAATTTTTGAGTACTATAGAATATTTACAGGCATTAGAAGTTCTTGGTTCTATTGAATTCTATCTTTCGACTTTCCATCACGATGTTTCCTTGCGCATTATGAATTCTGCAGTGACTGCGGCCAAACTCATCTCATGTGAGATTCGGCGGATACTAATACCGGATCAGATTTTTTCTCTGTCACAAATTAAAGGTTAGATTAGTTAAGCTGCCATACTGCACATGAGTGTATACCTTATCTGATTGCAACAAAATTAGAGGCCATAATAGGATAATAAATACTCTACAGTCCGATCATCCGAAAGACTGAAGAATGCGGTTAACAGGCTGTGGTGGTCTCTTCTGAAAAATGAAGGTATGGGAAACAGATTTGAACCTGGGTCATCAAAGGCTGTACTAAAGTTGTGTAGTAGTCAATCGGATTTTAATTTTTTATGCCCCTTTCCAATCAATCAGATTATTAATGAGCATGGATAGTCCTTCCGGATCCTCCACGGGGTGCACCCACTCCAGTGGAGGGGGCCGGAAGTTTAAGAACGGGGATAGCTGAGCCGCGCACAAATCATCGAAAATATTTTTCGGGAGATACCGGACCCGGGACGCGAACCAGTCCTCCTGCGTAGTACTCCTATATCTTACGATCAGTAGTCGATCAGGTTGGTTAAGCCGCAATATATTCATAGAAAATACTTTATTTGGCAGCTGTCAATCGCCAAATAATGCATACTTCATGCCAGAATATGCTTTATTTGGTGACTAACCAAAGACGGGCCAATAACTATGCTGGTATCAATCAAAAGGTTGAGGGATAGAGATCAATGGGCCCGATTCGTATACCGCCTAATAAATTGGAAGTATGGAATTCGGATTTGAATCCAGTTCCTCCAATGTGAAAGTGAAAGTTTTATCCTTTGGTCATCCGTGCATGTTACGGCTGTGGGGCCTGGTAGAACGACGTTTCCCACGCCAAGGTGGATGAACTCCTGCTTAGAGTTCAGAGACCCGTAGCCTTTCGGATCACGAAGGCAAATAGGACCGTGGCAATCCAGGTCGCGCCGGATCTGGATGGTCTGGAGCCGCTGCCACTGGTGGTGGGACAAGAGGTTGCCTTCTTCCTCATGTCAGCGATACCGGACGACACCTCCCATTGTTCTAAGAGGTTCCCAGCCATTGCACTGAAAGACAAGGAGGAAGATGTTTGGAGATTACACCCGTCCCTCCGAGTTGGCCTGGATTGGGAGCCTGGTTATCCAATCATGTCCGGAATGGAAATATTTACGGACGGTTCCAGATGGCATTTATGTGGGAAATTCCTATTGTGTGTACTCCGCATTTAATCTGTCACCCGCAGAGTGCATTTCTGCGGGTGAGAGATTAAATGCGGAGGCTTCCGTGTGTTAGGCGGAGTTGCTGGCGCTCGATAGAATGATCTAGTGGCTACTGGATCGTCCCGGTCCAGAGTCCGTTACGGTTTATTCAGGCAGTCAGTCATCGCATCAGACCTTGAGCGACGGATACCATCGAGGGCGTATGTTATTGGAGATAAGATGTAGGATACTATCGATCAGGAATTGCCGAGCTGTCGCTCTCCGTTGGTTCCGTGGCCATACGGGCGTCTACGGAAATGAGCGTCCGGATTCCCTGGCCAGGTCATCGGCCGGGGGTCCAGTCGTGACCGCGACTGTTCCCCTTCCGCCAGCTACATCAAAGATACTCTACTGCAGTTATCAATGACAAACTGGCAGGAGAGATGGTTCGCTATCACCGTGGCGAAGATCACCCACGCCTTCTTGCTTCAGATATGCAGCACTCCTCTCAGCACTGACCGTAGTCTGACTCATGTTGACCGGCCACGGGAATTTTCCCCATTATTTCTCCATCGTCAAGCGGATGGCTAGTGGTTGCTCCTCCTGTGGCGTGCAGCGTAGTGACGCGCAGTACTATGTATTTAGCTGTCCCTATACCGAAGCCTTCCGGCGGGACACCAGTATACATTGGTCGTTGACTGCGAGCTAAGTACTGTGAAGCTTGGTAACAAGTAAAGAAAATCAGATGAAACTAATGGAATTGATGGATACGATAGACCAACTGATGGCTTGATCCGAGCCACAGTGGCCTGCTTCGCTTCCTATTGGGAAAAGGGAGATAGTATTTCGTTCCAGACCCTTTTGCTGGGAATGAGACGTAGCCGTTTCGTCCCTTCGGGGACGGTACTCAGGCGCTAGTTGCTCTGTTCTTCTAGGGCAAGACGTTTCTGTGGTGGATCACCACAACACGGTAATTACAGTTTCCGCTGTGCAAGGGGGATGTCCGCATCTATTGTGGATTGCTCGGCGACGGCGAGACCTCGCCGAAAAGTGCACACAAGGGCAAGGATTAAACCGTGTTTCTTAACTTTGTAGTACCTTTACAGGTGGGCAAGAGGACAATCTTTATGATTATATCGAGAATACAATATCAGCCTTTGGCTATCCAGCCGACAATAGCTGATCATATTAAATTGAAGAAGTATTCTCCCTCGTGCAACTACCCACTTAAATTTTTTACAGAGCATGCAGATTCAGTTATGTGTTTTTCAGATGGGAAAATTGCAAATTCCGACACAAAGATTGGGCCAACATGAATAATCTATTATGTTTTTTTTCTTAACAGATGACGCCACTTTACATTCAGGAATAATATTAAGTGACGGGGTGAAACGAACCCTTCCACTGACTGCCCACCCCTGCGAAGAGTCAGCCGAATTGTGGAGACAGGGATCGACGGGCTGGGCCAGAATCGTGGCAAGCAACACCGAACAACTGAGAATGGTGTACATCAAAACATCAACGGCAGCTCCAAAAAACAGTGGCATGATAGTGTGGGGCAATTTGAAAATACGCTCCTGAAATTCATGCTGGAAAACTGAATAATCTGGATTTTCAGTTGACATATTTTTGAATGTCAACCTGTATATATTTTTTAAATTCAATTCCTCGTTATCAATCTTTAATTTTCTATTAAGCATTAAAAATCACATTTTCTGTATAAAAACAAAAGCTTCCATTAAAATTTTATAAATTCAAATATCCATAACTACTATTTTTTAAATAAGTTAACACAACAAATAAATCTTTAACAAGTCTGTTGGCACATTCTTCATACATATTCTTCAAAGAGGAATTGTTTGGAAATTTATCATTGTATTTGTCTATCCAAAAAAAAAATACAGATTTCATTTATGGCTTTATGTTTTTTTGGTAAGAAATTTCACACAAAACAATGTTATCCTTGCTGGAAAGCACTTAGTTTGTGTCTCCCGATGGTGTCACCGATCTGAAAGATCAGTGTCATCTGTACGTATACGTCCAATAAGACCAATCGAAAAAAAAAACTAGTGCAGTTATTTTTCATTAAAATCAAACTAATGTATCATAGTATAGGACAGGGGTGTTCAACTATGTCAATTGCAGAGTGATTTTTGGTCCATCTCTCTTGTATTCCTCAGTACTTACAAATTTAATTTAAAACTGAAAACATAATAATTTATTTATCATTATTTTGTATTATTTTTAATTCTCTAAGTATATTGCTATTGTTATTCTATTTTTCATTAAAATTGTCAAATCAGTAATTTTTATCATCATTTGGAAGTACACACATGAAAAATTTCCAATATTAACTGATATTGCACAAAAAATTCTGTCTTGTTTTGGATTGACATACTTATCAGAATCCGCTTTTTCAAATGTGAACGTCATAAAAAAATTAAGAAACCAAATTACAAATGATCATTTGGATGATTGTATGCAATTGTCACTTCTTCATATCAATCTGAATATGAAAATATTGTGAGCTCGAAACAATGCCAAATTTCACGTTGACTTTTTTTTTTATTTCTTGTAACTTGTGAGTTTATAATCAATCTATTATTTTTCTAACTTTGATTTTTCAAAATAGAAAAATAAATAGTTTGTTTTATTTATTGTATTAAAATAATTAAAATTGATAAATAACTTTTTAAATACACAAATAAAGTTTTTTAGTTTCTTTAAAGTTTTTAAGGCTGGAAGATTACATCATCCAGAGTGAATTAGCACATTTAACTGTCCTATTGGGAAAGGGGAGATAGTATTTCGTTCCAGACCCTTTTGCTGAGTATGAGACGTAACCGTTTCGTCCCTTCGGGGACGGTACTCAGGCGCTAGTTGCTCTGTTCCTTCTAGGGCAAGACGTTTCTGTGGTGGATCACCACAACACGGCAATTACATATTTTATGCCCCTTTCCAATCAGGAAGAAGATTAAGAAGCGGGACCAGTTCCAACCACGGGATGTACTCACACCTATAGAGGGGGGGGCTGGATGGTGAAGCTCGGGGACTGCTGGGCCGGGCCCAGTACCCCAAAAAAATTCGGGACCAGACCCAAGACGCAAACTCTGATCCTCCTGCATGGCATGCCGACAGCGTTACCACTCGGCCATCCAACTGACAAACCATCTTGGATTTTATATCAGGTTAGGTTAGGTTAGGTAGGTTAAGATGCCATATTGCACAATATATACTATATCTGGCAGTGGCCACTTATAGAGCCCATCATAGGCTGGTCAACACCCATGATGGGTCAACTAGATGGTTGAAGATGGGGTCCAATGGGCCAGGTCTGAACTCCTGAGAAATGGTGGTGTAGAACGAAATCCTCTAGAGTGGTAAGCCACAACTTTGTCACATGGCCATTCGGCCAACTTTACATCAAGTAATTTATGCCAATTACAATATATAAAATTAATTTTTAATTTCTAATAATCAATATTGTCTTTAAACCTTCCTGCGTAAATCCCCTAACAAACAAGTTGTTTCATAAAAATTCATTCAGCTGTTCTTGCATTATAAGTGAACACACATGCACAGACATTTCAGATTTATATATAAAGGTAAGTCTGGGATAGATGGACCACCTATATAATTTTTTAAAAATCATTAACATATTTGTTAATGTGTCTTTTATATTTATATTATTATTAGCTGTTAGTATATGTCACCAGAATATCCTATACCATTTTTTAAATTGATACTGCTATATATATAAATAACAAAATTACAGCAATTCTTACCTTATATAGATAAATTGCATAAGAAATTTTTTTAAAAATTTTTCTCTAGGGTTCAATGTGCCACTTCTGATTATGCAATGTGCCACTTTTGGCACAAGCACTATAGGTTGGCCATCCCTGTACTATAGTAATTCATAACACACAAAATTTTAAATATAGTTATTCTGTTAGTTTCATAATGACTAATGTAAACGGTTTTTCTTACTATTTGGCTTTTGAGTTGTGTTTCTGTTAGTTTCAGTTTATAATAGAAAAAATTTATTTTAATTAATGAAAATTAATGTAGTCTTGTTTTTAGACACCATTTCCAAGCACTACTGATTTCATTGGGACTTATTTTATTGAATGGTGCAATATAATCTTTTCTCCTATTCATTTATTCAAAAAAAGATATTTTAGAAAAAATTAATTTTTAACATAATTGTACTATGATTCTTGTACATTAATTGATAGGATGATCTGAAATTTAAGCATTCAGATAGTCCTTGACTTAAAGTTTAGTTTTGAAGTCCACCATCATAAGTCATAAATACCCAAAAATTTACAGATTTTTCACTATTAATGTTTACTAAGACACTAAACATTATCTTAATAAGTAAAAGAATACAAAACTACAAGAATAAAAAAAAGGACACTCAATATATCAGACCATTGGATCAGAGACTCAAACCCATGGAATTGCACTGATCAATCACAGAATTTACTGATTGCATCACTGTCTTAAGTTACCATTTTTTAAATTGATACTGCTATATATATAAATAACAAAATTACAGCAATTCTTAAAAATATATATATAAATAACAAAATTACAGCAATTCTTCTTTTTTTAAACTAATATTATAACGGTTATTACGGCCGAAATTCCATTGGATTTAACTTTCGTTTCGATAAAATATTAACATTTTTTGTGAAATTTGAAGCTGCATTCCGAAATAATGAAATGAAAACAGAATTTAAACATTGGGAAATTCAAGAAAATTTTTGCTATAATGAACCTTTTGCGTTGTAACCACCGGGTGTAAACCGAACCTGAAAATTTTTTAAAATATTCGCGACAATAAGCGAGGATTGACTGACTTGGTGCATATTTCAGATTATTCTTGAACCTCTAAAACTGTCCGCTTGGAAACTCTTTATGAAGTGTACAGTATTTTTGTCAACAGATGATGCTATTCTCTATTCTGAAAGAATACTACGTGGCTTGGCAAACGAAGCCCCTCCAGAAGCTGCGCATCCCTGCGGAGGAGTCAGCCGGATTGTGGAGGACGGGAATAAATGGGCTGGGCCTCCATGATAAATATTTTCAAGGAATACGACTCGAGACTGGAATCCGGGACCTCCAGAGTGGAAAGCCGAAACTTTTGAGCGCGGCCAATTTGGCCTATGAAGCGTACAGATGGGGTCATCGGATCCAATTTTCTTCAATTAGGATGCCTCTTCCAGTGTTTAGGTCGTTGTAGTAGGGATTAAATTAGTTCTAATGTTTACTAGTCAGATAATTTATATCTGATCATACTAACATTTTTAGAGATTGAAGAATAATCTGAAATACTAAATAGAGAAAAGAATAAAAAGGAGTAATCGGTTCTATACAGTCTTCATCATTCGTTCATTCGCTTAACTTTTCTTGACCAATTTAAAACATATATAAAGTATTACCTGAAACTAAACTAATTTAAAATTTCGTATCTATCGATCTAAAATGAATGGAATGGAAGAACTATAGACATCATTGCTTCATATAACTTCTGCGATATTTCGAATAAAATTTCTGTTTTGTGGATTGGGGAATCAAGAAAATTTCAGCACAATAATTTCGATTTGGACAATTACAGTTATCATTGAATATTGAATCATTGAATCTGCACATCAAATCTATTAACTGCATTCGAAATATTTTTAAATATAAATGTTTCTATTATTCCAAATTCCCAATTGCTATTGAACATTAAATACTGAATCTAATTTAAGCCCTACTAGATCCACGTAAACTCTCGAAGAGGCATCCGAATTGAAAATGATTGGGATCGATGTATCCACCTAAACCTTTGAAGAGGCATCCGAACTGAAAATGATTGGGATCGATGACCCAACTGTACGCTTCATACAAATTTTCCAAAGGGATAATATGTGATCCTGAATCATCTTGGTTGAAAGCTGGAAAGTTTTCTTTATCAGAATCTTCTCATTAAAAAAAAAAAATATATTACTCGAAGCCCACCTCATCGAAAATTGCATCGTTATTTATAACCGGCTAACTCATCCAAATGTCAGTCTGTGGTAGGCTCTAAATTCATACCGCCACAGGCTAAGGCAAGTGCAAATTAGCAATGAATACATAAAGAATGCCGTGCCATTTATTGAAACAGTTTAGATGTCTCATTTAATAATCGATCAATAATTAAAACGCGGTGTTAAAACATATTACACAAGTGGTTTAGAATTAAAGAACCATCAGAAAAAATGAATAGTATATTTAATGAAATGTTAGAAGACATACATTACATCTTTCTCAAGGAAATATTAATAATAGAGTGCATAATAAAATAAAAATAGGACAGGTCCAAGTTAACTTCCTCACAAGTCAAGGCAGTCATAAATCGAAGATTACCTCTATATTAAAAATAAAAAAATTAGTAAACAGCAAAAGAATGCCAAACTGTTGAATTAGTTTATTCATCAATCAATCAAACTTTTAAAATTGAAAAATTCTCATCTTTGTATAAGATATTAAAATTATTTTTATTATAAAATTTAACATAAATCATTTTCAATGTTATTATTGTCCATAATAATGTTAATGATAGAACTCATTTTTGAATCACAAGTTTGATTTCTGTTTCTGACCAAGATGTTCATTACACTAAAGCTGTAGACATTCTGCAACTAATCAGATTAAAGGAGAAATCTTAAGCACTAAGCAGAAATAAAACCTTTATTTCACAAAGGAATGTTTTTAACCATTCACAAAATTAGCTGATATAGACCAGTTGTGAATGGTCGAAAACATTCCTTTGTGAAATAAAGATTTTATTTCTACTTACTGGTTAGTGCTTAAGATATTCATCACAGTTGACTATTCACTTATATAGCTATTCACATGCAATCACTTGAAAATAAATTTTATCCAATACAAGATATTCAATAGAATATCATATTTATATACTGTGTTATTTAGTTTTTCAATTTATTATCTAACAAAATATTCATATGCAGGCCTGCTATGAAGAAAGTAGAAATATACAAATCAGGTATCATACATGAAATATGAATGATTCCATCAAAACCTGAACTCAATGTAATCTTGAAAATCCAAGAATAAACAAAAGTTAGGAGGATAACTACCGTATATACTTGAATATAAGTCGACCCCCTGACTTCGGAATTTGAAAATCGGCAAAAATGCGTAATCCGTGTATAAGCCTACTCCAGACTTTAGCATTTAAAATTCTATAAAAATTTGAAAACAATAAATTACATGATCTTTGATTTTTAGTTACCAATATATTAATGCCATTTTCAAAAATAAATATTTTATTGAAACTTTAAATATATACATATAAAATAAATTAATAAATGATTTTATTGAATCTTTAAATATATACATATAAAATAAATTATTATAATATAGACACCAATTTATCAATTTAAAAGGTAAAATTTTAATTTATCTGAAGCGATCAAGCACGTCGCACTGCCGACTCCAATCTGTGTTTGTATAGGTGCATCAGACAGGTGACGCCGCGCTGCCTGATGCACCGCGATGCAGAAATTCTCGACAATAATTCACCTAAAGTGATTCAAAGCAGGGCACGTACATAAGATTCTTAGATTATCGTCGAGAATTTCTGCGTTGCGGTGCATCAGGCAGTGCGGCGTCGACTGTCCGACGCACTTATATAAATGTAGGTTGTATTTGGCTGCATGACACGCTCAATCGCAACAGGTAATGTAAAATTTTACTCCGAAGTGAGATTGATGTCGATGCATGACATTATCGTTAGGATGACGTAGCTTCAGAAAATATCAAGTTAACGAATAGTAATAAACTTTTATAATTTACATAAAAATATTTTTTTATTGTTGTTATTGAATAACTGTTTTCTTTTCTAAAAAATGTTCATATTATCACTATAAAAATTCCATTAGAATATGTCTACGTCACATGGCTTCCAAGAGACTGTTAGAAGTTTCGTTTTCCCTATAGTTGAGTTGAGTTCATATTCAAATCTTTGATCGTATTTTAAAAAGAGTGGATCACTAACGATGATGTCATGTACTGTTAGGATGGATGACATGTAAAATGTGATTTCTAGATGTTAAGCATGCTATTTCGAAGTTTTGATTTTGCTTACAATGAACTTTTTTGATAGACTCAAGTTATTTTTCTGTACAGATTTTAAATAATAAATTTTTTTTTCTTATTTTTAAACATTATTTTAGTTACTTTTTAATCTAATTAAATCATTGTCGTTATTTTAAAAATTATTTCAGTTACTTTTTAATCTACTCTAAATAAATCATCGATGAGTTAAATATAATAAGTATTTATCGATTACTAGCAAAGGAATTAAAACATTCTTAATTAACAATAATGAAAAATAAATATATAATTTCACTGAAATATGAATCCTAGGTAAGATTCTTGATTGACTGTTGAGTTTTCGCGTCGGGTCTTATCAGGCAGCGCGGCATCGCCTATCTGATTACAGTATATAGATGCAGGTTGGAGTTAGAGGTGTGACATGCTCGAACGCATCGGGGTAAGATAAAATTTTACCTGATATCATATTAAATGAATTATTTAAAAATTTCCTTCCTGGTCTTTAGGAGACATTCAATAATTTATGACTTTGCTTATTACTTCAATTTCTTCAACTAAAAAAAAAAATTGATTATTTGATCCATGTATAAGCCGACCCCCTACTTCAGAAATTTTTTTTTGAGAAAAATCTTCAGCTTATGCACAGGTATATACAGTATTATTTTCCATATATGCCATAATAGTCTGAAATTGAATTCTTCTTTATGCATAAGGACATTAGTATATGTTTGATACTAACTTTTGGAACCTATTTTATGAGAGAAAATATCCAGATATGTGAAGAGTTGCAATTCATTTCAGTTTATTTTATTTATTTATTTCAGTTTACTTGGGTCATTAAGACAAAACATCACTTTTGCTTGATAGATCAGTATTTGATATCATATTTGCAAATAGCAATAAACTCTTATGAACCACAATATCAGTAACTTGCTACAAATATTCAGTGTTGAGTTTTGGGAGCATCTTAGTAAAAATTTTCAATTAAGATTCATTTATAGTTATATTTTGTATTGAATTGATTGTTTTATAAATTCCTCTGCTGTTCTTGTGATATTTACACACTATTTTATGTCCCACTTAAATTTTTTTTTCACAAATAATGTCCCTAAGCTATTGTACAGGGTGTTTCACAATATTTTGATGATTTCAAAATTTGAACAACACGCGCTAAAAACAAGATACAGCGACGGTGGTGCCATCTATTAGTAGTGCGGAGTGTCAATTTTCATCCCATATACAGATCAGTAATCATGGCGTACTGGTCGAAGCAACATTGTGGGTTCGCGGTAGAGTGCTATTTTCACTACGGCGAATCTGTCGTGCTTGTGCAACATGCCTTTTGTAAACATTTCAAGATTCAGCCGAACCTATGGAGTTATTTGAAGGAGGGAGTGTATTCCAACCGGCTGAGAAGCTTGCAACAGTTAAAAGATTGAATTCGCAATGAAATTTTCAGAATTCCTCCAGCAGTTACGAAGGATGTGTTCAAAAACTGGGTGAAACGCCTCAAGTATTGTGTAGCCGCAAATGGTCGTCATTTGTCCAATGTATTATTTCATAAGTAAACTTGAATAAATGTTGTACCTTGTGTAAAATGTTCAACTTTGTTTCGCAATTAGTTTGCGAGTTATTCAAATTTGAAATCATCAAAACATTGTGAAACACCCTGTATATTGTTATTTAAAAATTATATAAATAAAATTTCTATATATATTTGTTTTAAAATTTTGATTGTTTTTTTAAAGTCAATTTTCAATAATCAGTAATGAAAATCCTGGTAGATCATTGTTATTACAAAAAATAATGTTTTCATTTTCTGCTGAGTTGAAATTTTTTCATTTTTGATATATTTGTCATTTTTCTATTTATATTGATATATAAATACTCTAAACTTAACAATTTCACAATGTCAGAACTTATTTTTTATTTTTTGGAAAATTTGTAATAAAAATATAAAAATAAGAAAATTTTCCAATTTTAAATATGAAATCAAATTTTTAACAGAGTTATGATACTACTACGCTAGTCTAACATTATAATCAATAATCAATTGTTGATGATAAAGTTAACCTACTGTATGTGTCATAATAGTTGCCCTAATATAATTTATAACTGTATGTATACATTATATTATGATATCATATAGGATATACTAAATAAGTAATAAATTATCAATATATTTTACAGTAAGATCCCGTTTAATGCGGGGGATATGTTCCAACAAAACAGCGTTAAATGAGGTCATCTTAACATGTAAATAATGGGATAGGTGAAACAGGACAGTAAATAAAAATATATGTACCCTTCTTTTTAATTTTATTTTGTAACATGTATTATTACTATTGTATTACATTAATTATTGACATTTTTTATTGCTAATATCTTTTATTTTGTAAATACATAGCATTTTTTTATTTTATTTTGTAGCATGTATTATTACTATTATATTACATTAATTATAGACATATTTTATTTATTATTACTATTGTATTACATTAATTATAGACATTTTTTATTGCTAAATATCGATTTGTGTTCATAAATCATTCATGAAAATCAAAAATATTCAAGTAAATAATTTGTCATAAATCATTCATGAAAATCAAAAATATTCAAGTAAATAATTTGTTCATGATGAAGAAGGTTCAAATCATTCATGAAAATCAAAAATATTCGAGTAAATAATTTATGTTTGGATGAGGATTGAAAATCAAAAATATTTGAATAAATAATTTATGTTTGTGATGAGGAAGGTTCTTCCTCATTTAATACTTTTTGCTTTTTTGTAAAGAACCCATCTAAGATAGTTTGCCTTTTCCCTCTTTCGTTTAGCAAACAGTTTTCAATAACAAGACATCGCATTCATGACACTTCGTCTTGCCTTTGAACTTCTATCAAAATTTGGATCATTTTGTATAAACTGATCCATAATTTCCGTAATAGTGGCTAAACTTGTTTTGAGAAAATCCGTTGCAAGTTCCTTTAGCACCTCATTTTCAGAATGCTAGGTTCCTCATTTTCATGTGATTTTGTATTTATGTAAGTATAATGGATTGAAAAACCACGTTATATCGAAACAGCGTAAACGGAGCAGCATTAAGCGGGGTCTTACTATATATATAGTATATATTATTGCTATAATTTTATCATAATAATTATTTAAAATTTATGTATACTTATGACATTTATGCTATTATACAGTTGAACCTCTAAGTGAATCAGCTTCGGACTGAAAAGGGAATATTCACTTAACCGTGTCAATAAATTAGCATACATATAACATAGAAAACACCATTTCTATAATCTACGACAAGATTTTTATTATCTATAAATAAATACAATACATGCATTAAAAATGTATATTTCAAAAATCTATTTGTTATGGAAATAATAACTGATTTTTGAGTTAAAATTTTTTGAAATGTTCAAATATGTTTGACTTTAATTTATAAAAGGTTTCATATGAATCACAACCATTTTCTTCTAAATAACGTAATACTGTATCCAACGTTTTAATAGTGTTCATTAATGAAGGTGCCAGTTCCTCTTCATTCATTTCTTCATCTTCCTCTGTTTCTTCAAAATCAGAGTTTGATGGAGACAACAGTGGCTCTTCTCCATCTATTTCTAAATCCTCATCAATAGCAGTGTAGCTTTTAAAATCCAATTCCAGGTAACTAGGAAATAAGTTCATCACCTGTTGTTTCACTAGTAATGGTTGACTTTCATTATTGTCTGAAATTATACATATCAAATACTTTAGAATTAACTGCTTAAACTTAAAATACTTAATTACAACCAAACTAGCACTTCTTGCAGTAAAGAAACACTTTATCAACATAAAATTTGCAAACGTTTTCAATTTTCAACCGACATCAGGCACATTCTAACGGAATCGAGTCAGAAGGAATACATGCATTGCTATGGCAACCTCTAATTCTTAGAACACAGTTATTCAAAGACATTTTGATCTGAAATAATAACCAATAAATTAACAAAATAACTTAGGATACAAGTTACAAACAATAATACAATGAGATAAATATAAAATAAACAAGAGTAATGTAAAAATAAAATTATGACAAGTTACATGAAATATCAGTTCATTAACAAAGTTCATGTCATAGCACTCCATTCACCTTCAGGCTAATTTTAAAAAAAGCTATTCATTCCTTAGTTTTACTCTTTAGTTAAGGCGTACTTCCAGGCTTGTGGTGGTTCCCACGCCATTCTATCATTTATTAAATTTTCAATATTCCCTCTTCTAAATATTTCTAAGGACTCCATAATCATCATTTGCATACATGGTGGAATTTATTTTATCCCCTTTGTTTCATCCCATAGTATGTCTATGTCCTTACTAAAGGCTTCCTGGGTGAGAGAGCTGGATACTTTGGCTTGTTTAACCTAAAATTAGCCTGAAGGTGAACGGAGTACTATGACATGAACTTTGTTAATGAACTGATATTTCATGTAACCTGTCATAATTTTATTTTTATGTTACTTTTGTTTATTTTACATTTATCTCATTGTATTATTGTTTGTAACTTGTATCCTAAGTTATTTTGTTAATTTATTGGTTATTATTTCAGATCAAAATGTCTTTGAATAACTGTGTTCTAAGAATTAGAGGTTGCCATAGCAACACACGTATTCCTTCTGATTCGATTCCGTTACGATTAGAATGTGCCTGATAATGGTTGAAAACCAAAAACGTTTGCAAATTTTATGTTAATAAAGTTTTTCTTTACTGCAAGAAGTGCTTGTTTGGTTGTAATTAATTATACATATCCCCGGAACAAACATTAATGTTAAAAATCCTGATTCACTTAACTGATATTATCCACTTATCCACACTCGTTAAACATTAAACCCTATAGAATCAAAATGGGATTATGAGAATTTGATTCACTTAACCGGATTATCCATTTAAGGAGGTTCAACTGTATATTCTACGGTCATATCTACTGCTAAAAAGTATTTTTATTGGAAATCAAGAAGAAAATAAACTGTAATGGAAAAATATTTCTAGAGTCCTATAATAATTGTCTTCTATATTTAGGAATTCCAAAATAAATCATAACTTAAAAAATGTATAAATTTTATTAAAAAAATAAAAAACGAATAGAATTTAGATTTTTAAAATAGTTAAAATTAATCCAGATTGGCTTACTAAAACTTTAATATAGATACATTAGACTAAATTATTGAAATTTTCATATTTTGGAGATGAAAGTAAAACTAATTTAAAATTTAGTTAGATTATGCGTTTCTATATTAATATAATTATAATTCACGACCGTCCACAAACAGACTACCGTTTTGTAGTTGTGGCGTGGTTATGCTGTGGTTCGTGTGAGTTCAACCTTACTCCACTCTTGGTCAGACGTTGGGTATATTCTAGCTTCCTATCCACAGGGGGAGTATAACTCATTGTTTTTTTTTTCTTTTATATGGTGGTTTTAGTTCGGGACTTTTTCCTCCGAATACGAGGGGCGGTGCGAGGATTGGTTCGAGGCGGCCGTGCCCGCCGGGCAGCCCTATCCGTCCCTAGGGTCTGCCGGACCCTAGGGACGGATTTGGGCACCGCCAGCAGTCCCAGTTCCGTGTAGGTACCCGCGAGTAAGACATCAGTGACGGACGCGACAATCACCAAATGGTACGAGGTGACCCCTTTAGTCGCCTTTTGCGACAAGCGGGGTCAGATGGTGGGCATATTCTAACCCCATACCCAAAGGGATGGGGAATATAACTCAAAACTTCTACACTTGGAGTATAACTCTAAAAATTCTACAAACTTATATAACAAATTATTAGAGTGGCACCATTTTTAGGGTACAGTGCCACCTGCGGATTTTGTCTTTAAGAGGAAAACTTCAATTTTAATTTAATTTGTATTCATTAACTTTTAAATTATTAATACAAAAAGCAATAAACTGGATTTTTATGATATTTTTATTATTTTTAAATAAATTACATTGGTGGCCGGCCGAGGTAAAGCAGGATGAAAAGTAGGTCAACACAAGGAAGAGTACAGAAAAATGAAAAATTTTCTCCCATATAGCCGAATTTTCCATTATATCCGAATCCACTATATCCGACGAAAAATACACACAAAACATAAGTTTTTCGCCGGGATCGGACGCGTTTATCCCTTATATCCGGATTTCCCTTATATCCGACTCCCTAATAACCCGGCTTCGACTATATATACGAGTTTATCATTTAAACCACATATGGGCAACCCCGGCCCGCGGACCGGATCCGGCCCTCTACTTCTTTTAATCCGGCCCCTGATCCATTTCAACGAAAATGGTTGGATTCATGGTGGGAGAAATATGGTGTGTTCTACTCATGGTCATACTCAAAGAGCTAAGCTTTATGTACAGCCTACTATTTGTTTCCTGTATCCTGTTCTACTTATGGTTCTACTATACTATAGTTAACTATAACTGAAAAGACTCGTCGATCATCGAATTCGACTTTGAAAGTTGTTCTTTAGTTGAGAAGACTACAGGGATGCACAGGCTTGTTATGACCCAAGGCCGCATGGATTCACCGTAACTTATAAGAGGGCCACCAAAACCACGAAAGTTATATATCATATCATGTATATTAATTACGTTACAAAGAAAAGTAATCAAAATGAAAAAAAGGGATATATATAGGATATTCCTTTTTTATATAAGATATATAAATTATATCCTATATAAAAAATTAATATATATATCCTATAAAAAATATATAGGATATATATATTTTATAGGATGCATGATATTGCATTGATTTAACAATATTTTTTCATCTTGAGATTGATATTTGTAGTAGCCAAACAGAAAATTAATTCTAAATTTTCATTAGTTAAGCAGGCAATGATATCTTGTGCGAGTGTACAATTTTTGAAAATTACCTATTTCACACACACAAATACAGTAAAAATAAAAAAATGTTTATTATTACAACTATGATTATATTTTTTCATTATTGTATAAAAACATTATTATCGAACCACTGAAACATTATCCCAGCAAAAACATCTCATATGTAAAAAATAAGCCAAGTACAGTATCACCAATACAGGATATTTGTGAAAATTTAGATGCAGTTATTTTGATTGATGTTATCGTATTGTTTTCTTAAATCGTCAAACAAGTAGCACATCTAAATTTATTGCAATTTAGATGCAACTACTTGTTTGAAGATTTAAGAAAATAACCGCATCTAAATTTTCACAAAATATCTTGTTTCGGTAATACTGTACTTGACTTATTTTTTTTACAAATGAGATGTTTTTGATGGGATATCATTTGTTTTTTGATGATGATAGTTATTTAATTAGAAGGACATTTATATCGAGTTGAAGTATTATGGCATTAGAGGATCTCAAGTAATGTAAGGAATACGTACTTCCCAAATTTCATCGATATCGATTGACGAGACGAGAAATAACAGAAAATTAGTGATAAACAGGCGTCGTACTTTATTCATTTTGCTCCTATTGGGCTGCACTTCTTTAGAAAGGCTTAATTAACATAAATCACATTCAGTGCCGGTTTTAAGCGGATTGCACCGAATCGGGCCCCGCGCTTGAGGGGGCCTCATGTTTGTCAAAGTTTATGTAATTAAATATTGTATTAAGAAAAAAAATTTAAATATATGTATTGTTTTTCAATATTCGCGGAATATATAAATAGTACGATATAATAAAGGAAGTCACTTTTTGAATTATCTACTTAACATTATAATAAAATTTAATTTAAAATAATGCAAATTTTTTGTTGATTTCATAAGAAGGAAAAGAAGTAAACTAACCAACAGAGTTGCCAACACGTATCATACCGGGTACTCACATAGATCATTAGATATAATCCATGATCAGATGTGAGTGCACTCTGTTAGTGTAACCACGCCTACATGTTTTTCCATATTGCCAATTAACAAATTCTTATAAATAACTCCTCGTACAGGTCTTCAGGATTATATTTAATTATATTTTATAATTTTTTGTATCTGTGTGGTAGTTCCCAGGAATACATAAAGTGTGAAAATCTTACAATTTCCCGGGAAATAAACACTAGTTACGTTGTGCATTTATCTTACTTTGTACCTCGTTTAGGATTCTTTTCAGAAAGGGTTTTTTATATCCGTGCTGTTCTCCGATTTTTTTATATATAACAGTTCTTGTTTAAGGTCCTCCTCTTCTGAGAAATACAAGATGGCCCTTTTATAAAAATTTCTAAAAGCCGACTTCTTATACATTATTGGGTCATTCGTCCAATTGGGTATAAGTACGGGGGCGTACGTCGGCTTTCTGTAGATGCTGGTTGTTAAGTTCTTTTGGTTTATCTTGATTTCTAAATATAGGAAATGTACTCTGCTTACTATGTTGATCTTTTACTAAGGATACTCCGTAATTCTCCATTGTTAGAGCCTCTGTAAATTCGTTTATTCTATCCAATTTCCTCCATATAACCAGGATGTTGTCGATGTACCAGATGTATAGTTTTATCTCTGCTTGGAAGTTCAGTAATTTTTGCTCTTCTATTGCTCTAAGGGTGATTTCTGCCAACACTCCAGCCATTAGGCTACCAATGGGAACACCTAGGGTTTGTTTATATATTCTATCATTAAACCGGAAGTACGATTCATGACATATGATGTGTGCAACCTCACGTAATAAGCTTGAGATGTCCTCCATTTGTGGGATATTCTGTAGGAGGAACCTATAGAACTGTAGGCACACTGGTTCTATTTTTAAGGATGGGTAAAGTCCCTTGAAGTCGTAAGTAGTGTATATATCTTCCTGGTTCGTACCTGTATTCCTAATTCTACTCAGGACTGAGGTTGCGACAGTTGTTGATGTTTCCGTCTCTCCTAGGATTCCACTGTACCATTTAGCAATTGTTCTCTCAAGCTGGTATGTAGGTGTACCTCTTTTCTCTACTATGGGCCTGGCTTTGATGAGTTGTTTATGTGACTTTATATAAGCAAAAAGCAGTTGTTGATGTTTCCGTCTCTCCTAGGATTCCACTGTACCATTTAGCAATTGTTCTCTCGAGCTGGTATGTAGGTGTACCTCTTTTCTCTACTATGGGCCTGGCTTCGATGAGTTGTTTATGTGACTTTATATAAGCAAAAAATCTCGGAGTCACTGGTGCTTCATTCCTTTGGACTTTCCAAAAGTGGGGAAGTCTATTCTTCATTATTTTCTCTAATTTTCTCATTATAGAATCTGTAGGGTCTGCGTGGAGCTGTTCTGGTTTTGTGTCGTCGATATATTCATTTAGGAAGGATTCATATTTCTCCTTTGTCAACAAGACCATCTTTTTCATCTTATCCTCTCTTGTGACTACATACTGGTTCTCTTTCATCCATTGCAGTGTTCTCCTTACTAGATTTCTTTTATATTTAGTATCCTTATTCTTATTGGTGTTCTTAACTCTATCTTTTTGGTTCAAGAAGGACCATCTTTGTCTATCTTTTTCTGACTCCTCTGTGTTATTCAACAACTCCTCAAAAATTGGTATGTCTTCCAGTATGTTCTTATCGTTCCACAATGCATATGAAGGACCCTTTCTTATAATTGTCTTTACAAAATCTGGTATTTCTATGTTATATAATACAGTTATAACTTGATTAAGTTTAAATCTATTAGTTCTCTACAGGCCCAGTTGCTGTTTAAAGATCCATTTTAATTACCTGATATAACTCTTCCTTAATGTTTGTTTGAGGCGTAATGTTCTTTCACTTAATTCATCAAAGAACCCCGTTAGGTTTTCAGTTATGTCCAATAGTTTCTTACTACATTCTTCTTCCAAATTGCATAGCTTATAATACCTTCTTTTGGCATCAGTTATTGCCGCCTTTAAACAAACCTGTTTAATTCTTCTTAGAATTATTCATGATTTGACCGATAACTTTATCTTATAAATCATTGTTGGGAAGACACCATTTATCTTACTCTCCTTCAAGAATCCCCAAGTTTCCTCTGCTTTTGTCCTTTTATTACAGATTATTATAATTATTCTAAAAATATAACGTAAAACTTTATCCGCCAGGGGAAGTTTGGCTTGTTGGTTAGATTATAGTATATTCCTTTTTTTGTTTGTCCCTTACGAGCTGGCTCTGCTCCATTATATCAACTTGTAATAAAAAACTGCTTATACCTTCTATGTCATTCAATACTATAAAAAGCACTAAATCACACTATAGTTTAAAAGAACATTTATTAATAAGAATAATGCTAACATTTTCGGCTAGCAGCCATCTTCAGGTGTATTCGAACTTAATGGTTCAAAAAAAGAATATACAGTTTTCGTTATGATCATTCTATACATTCAAACAGTGATGACGTTAGGGACATCTAGGAGACCAACCATCTTTAGTTTACTACAAAACGAAAAAGACCCAATACAACAACAAGAAAAGAGTGGTGTATATAGAATCCCAACCGAAGACGCACAGACCGGACAGGAAGCATTGTATGTTGGAGTGACAACAAGGAGTCTAAGGAAGAGGCTGTTAGAGAACGAGAATGACATAAAACAAGGTAAGTTGACTACTGCTTTAGCTACAGAGGCGTACTCTAGCAATTTGAAGATAAAATGGAAATTGACAAAAATAGTTAAACCGATTATATGAAGAACCAAACCAGTTATGGAAACGTTAGAAATCCTAAGAAGAGCTAAGAAAGAGAAGCTACTAAATGACCGCTTTGCCTGGGAGCCTCCCCAACCATGGAAACATGCTGTAGATAAAAGTATAGAGAGACCAAGATGAGATCAGAAGAAATAACTTAATGTCTTGTACAAGAACTCGACCGGCTGCCTAAGCAAATAATAATAATATATATTTAAGTTATAATGTTATCTTATTTTAATGTTGTTTATATGAAGAATTTTTTATATATAGATGTAACCAATATGTAGTGTTTATTTAATTAACTTTTGTTTGTTTCTTTAATGTTACTATCGTCATCACTATTCGAATTAAACCCAATATGCAAAAAAATATGAAAATTAAAATTGTGAAATCTTGCTTAATTTTCTTCAAAATTTTCAGTATTTATTGAATTTTTTGCTCTCTTTCTAACACTGTTTGAAATTTTATTTTTTTGCAACTTTTCTTTACATATATGAGATCAACAAAAAACAATTTTTTTTATATGAAATTTTAGCCATTCAATGAAATAGCTGATATTTTTAGATAGGGATAAGTCCTCTGAACTAAATGAGCCATGAATGAAGAAATTCAGCCAAAATTTTCAGAAATTATTTGTAAAAAACCACAAGTTATGTAACTTTTATTGAATGAAGTTTCATCATATAATAATTTAAAAAATTGCATGGATTCATTGAAATAGTGTTTTTTTTATTAATATTTCATATTTACTAACTTGTTCTTACTTCATTTACACAATTTTTAGCAACATTTTTAATAAATATTTATATTTATATCAAAAAATCCTAACATATACAAAAATGGTCTCATCTCATATATAAATAGCTATAATACATTTTCTGTTCCTCTAATTGGACCACAGATGGTTTATTGTAGCACTACACCTAACACTTCATAATCACATTCAAAGTAGGCTTGGCTGCAATTTCCTGAGTAGTGAGCAGCTACTGTAAAACTATAAAAGTGCCATACTCCTTTAAATGCCTGAGGATATTTACACTTCATTTTTATGATCTAAGTTTTAGTGAAATTGTAACAAAAAATGAATGATTAAGATTTATTTTAATAGAATTAACCAATATTTTCTTATTGTTTGCAATATTTTTGTAATTTTTCAGCTTTTTATAACTCATTTTATGAAAAATTAGATTTTTTCTAAAAATTTCAAAAATATCATTTATCAGTTCTGTAATTGGAATAACTTTAATTGATTAGGCTTATAAAATCAATAGGATGGGATAAAAAAAAATCCAAATTCTGTTTAGCCTTTCAAATATGAATAATGTTTTGCTTACATGTAATTTAAAAAAATATTTCTGCAACTGAAAAAATTTGAGAATCACCATCAAAATTGGCAGATTTTGACTGAATACAAACCAAAAAAAACCTATTTGTAAAAGCTGGATTAATAAAATTAGGATTGAAATTTTTTTAACTTATTCTACTTCCTTGGTGTTTATTCATGTCAAAGGCACTGAACTGGTTAAACACCCTAAAATATTTATCTAATAAAAATCCCTAAATCTAGATTAGAAATTTTGTTGTTATATATTTTATTTTATTATTTATATATTTTTATTTTATATATATTTTTTATATTTTATATTGTTAGAAAGAGAGCAAAAATGCAATGAATACTGAAAATTTCAAAGAAAATTAAGTGATTTCCCAATTTTAATTTTCAAAAATTATTTTTTATGTATTAATTGGGCTTAATTTTGAAAAATAATCAACATTCAAGAGGTTAAAGGCCTAAGTAGCTAGTTATATAATCTTATAAATAATATATAATTTATTAAATTATATAATATTTTATAAATTATGTAATAAGTTATATAATTTAATAAAATGTGTTTTAGGGAATAAATAAAATACAGGAATACCTCGATTACGCTGTTTCGATTATTGCGATTTCCGATTTATCGCGGTTTATAATTTGATATCAAAATTCGAATTATTGCGGCCACGAGATGTAGCCCACTACATATGCAACCAGAATTGTATTTAGTTTGAGTTGCCACACTCCACCCCTACAGTGAATGCTAAAGGAAACAAGGATGATATCAAGGCTACAGCTATCAAGAAGAAACGTAGAGTGATCAGCTTAGAAGATTAGCATGCTCAACACATTTCTTTTTTTACCTTATGCATAAAATTTACACCTCTACTTGAAGTACATGGGGATATTTATTTCTCTTCTTATTTACCCCTACAGTGAAGGCTATAATAAACAAGGATGATATCAAGGCTACAGCTATCAAGAAGAAATGTAGAGTGATCAACTTAGAAGATTAGCCTACAGCTATCAAGAAGAAACGGAGAGTGATCAACTTAGAAGATTAGCACACTCAACCCATTTCTTTTTTACCTTATCGTAAAATTAATTAATAGATTTGAAAAATCCTTGGCAATGATCACCCATTTTACATGCATCATTTATCCGCTCTTCCGATCTATTTCTTTTTTACCTTATACATAAAATTTAATTAACTTTGAAAAATCCTGGCAAATGATCACCCATTTTACATGCATTATTTATCCTGATTATCGCGGATTCGATTATTACGGTATTTTTCGTGGCAACATTAACCATGATAATTGAGGTATTCCTGTACTATATTATATAACAGAGATGGCCAAATTTTGTTGTTATATATTTTATTATTTGATTTTATTGTGGTAATATGGTGATTTTATTAAGGAATCATATACTTAATATAACATATCGTAAAATGGCATAAATTTCTGCTAGAGGATATCTGAAATAAATATCATTTATACAAAGTTTGAATATAAAGAAACTCCTAATTTACTGTTAACTTTTTCTTAGCTTTGCTCTTTATTTTGAATTAACATGGTTTTTATTTTAGATTTACAATTAATTTCATATAATTTTCTTTATTGGGTATTAAAAATAGAATGAAAAGGGGAGATTATTTGTGTGTAAATAAAGTACCAAGTATAAAACTTAGTAAACACCATTGCTTGTTTTATCAATCTCCTATGAATGGGAATCATTAAATCTAAATCAGTAAGTATTTTCAAACAATTAAAAGTTGAAAAAGTCTGCTTTCAATTTAGTAAACATTGTAAATATTTCAAAATAAGGATTATTTTCTAGTAGTTTTCACTTTTATGTTGTAAGAACCTAATGGATTTTTTGATTCATAATACTTCATTATTGTCTTCAAAGAAATTAGTTAATAAAGTAAATTTGCATATTTATTTTTATTAACTAACATAAATAGAGATATTTAAATAATTATAATTCAAATAAATTTGATATATGCTTTCTTAATATACAGGTACAGTAGAAGCCCCATTTAATGTAATCCAATATACTACAAATTCATATTTAACTTGGGGGAAAATATGTCCCCCAATAAAAAGTATTAATTTTAGTGCAATTTTTACTTTTAAAAATTCAATGAAATAAATCTAGGCCTCACATATGGAAAACTGATATAGAAAGTACATCATGGAATGTAAAAAGCTTATTTTATGTATAGAATAATTTAAAAATTAATCAATACAAATTAAAATTGTAGGTCCTCTAAACAGACAAAATTTATACGTGGTACATTACACTAATAATGGCCACCATCAAATGATTTCTGATATGAGTTTGTAGTTTTTTTGAGATATACTCCAAGGTTATAAGATTAAATCACAAAATTTCAACTCTTTTATATAAGTAGATAATACATAATATTATTTCTCATTTTACTTATATCACAATTACAAGATCAATAACTGGTTATCAAATAGTTACACAACTCCTTAAAACACTGGTTTTGGTTATAATCAAAATAACAACCATAGTATACAGTAATAATGCATTAGATTACAGCTTTTTCCATCTCCATATGATCTGTCACTTTGACACCCTATAATCATATTCCAATATATTGTGATTAAGCTATAACACATGGGTGAAGTATGTCCCCCAACAACCACATTAAATGGGACTTCTACTGTATTATTTAGTTTACATTCTTCCAACTTCCATAAATTTGATTTTTCTTAAAGTATTTCCCATAATTTTTTTATTTTTTGAGATACAGAGCATAAACATCTATTGTAATTGTAAGCTACAAGTGAGAATATGTTGGTTTACAATATTTAAAAATTAATTTTATTTAATATATTTTTATTTTGTATATTGTTTATTGATCTTAAATTTAATTTTACTGATATGATATCATTCCATGCATTGTTATCTCCTTTCAAATAGAAGAATATGATGCCATAATAGTATGTGGGTACAGTCACTGTAGTCTGGTCTAGTCCTGGGAGATTTTGTTTCAGAATTTTTGTTAAAATTTATTTTTCCCATTTATATAAGATTTGGATTACATAAAAAACTTCAGTTTCATTTATTTGCATAAACTTAAGAATATTTATTTGATTATAATGTATTTGATAGTGAAATATGTTATTCAATTACAATAATTTTTTAACAGGTTATTGCTGCTAAATCTATTAATTCACAAGGAAATAAATGTATATTAAAGAGACTTTATGAGGTAAATCATAAATTTATCTTTCTTTTTTTAATATAAAATGAGAATAAATATATATCCTTTAGATGATATTATTGATTATATGTAAGAAAGTTGGCTTCAAAATGAATTCACATGAAACTTTTTCATGGTAATGCTTATAATAAAAGTAACATATATTAAATTTCATCAAAACCTAACAAAGAATTCAAAATTTTAGGATTAAAAAAATTTTTATCTTATTAAGGAAAAATAAATTGAAAGTTGATTTAAATTAAATTAAGCAAGCAAAATCAAAAATGAAAATTTTATTTTATTTTTTAAATTTTATCAAAGTTTGATAAAATTTAATATATGCTTATCATACTAAGTTCCATTAATAATAGTATTCTAGTTTACACTTTTATGAATGGATGCACAGATAAATATGGTGAGTTAGCTGATTTAACTCAGAGCATTTCTGATGATTAAATCCAGTTCTGGTCTCCGAAGACTCATACTGCCAAAAATTAATCTATTCTATAATATTATAACATGATTTTAAAATTTCTTGAAACATTATTATAATGTAAATATATCAGAATTTGGAATTTTATTTCCAGTTACTGTTTATTTACAGTTTAAAAAATAGTTTTTTAATTCTGTGAATTTAAGTGTGTTCTTGGAGTTAATGTAACTGAATGAAAAATTTTATTAATGCAATTGAAAAAATTTCAGTAATTCATAAAAAATTTTAAATAATGATATGCACTGTAACCTCTAACATTTAAAATTGCTCTGAATTTTTTGAATAAATTGTCAATAAATTGAACAAAAAAATCAAATATATGAATATTTTTCATTTATTTTGCTTATCTAGAATAAAATATGGATATTATTTTTTTGTTCATTTATTTTGATAACAATGTTGTAGATATCATTTGAATAAAAATTGAAATTATCTTAACTGATATTTTGATGAAATTTGGTATAGCAGATTTTTAATGATTTATGACTAAAAATTTTATTGTCCATAATGTCTTTAATATATATTTAGATAATATTTATGCTTCTTTGATAAATAATAAACAACCTCTTGTAATAGTCAAATTTCTAATTCTGATTTGTATTCCTTTGATTTTGATGTGATTTATCTGTAAGTATTTAAGTTTAAAACATGTTATTTATCAAAAAATAATCAATCATGATAATTCCAAACAAGATGATGAGGTTTTAAATTAATTGAAAGTGTACTGAAAATAGAAAATTATCATTTTATACATTTTTTTTTCAGGTCATATTTTATTGTTAAACATCATTGTAAAAAAAAATAATATTTAAATACAGGATGTATTGACAAATTTTACTAAAAAATAAATGTTTATTAACTAAAAAATTTAATTTAAATTACTAAGGTTTTAGACATTCTGCTATTAATTAAATGTTCTATGATGTAAAATAATTCATCATCAATTAGAATTACAGAATATTTAATGAAATTTTTTTAATTTGTATATAATTAGAATAAAAAAAATATTTAAAACTAGCAAAAATGGAAATGAATATCTCTTTAGTTAATAAAAAATGTTTTCTATGAATAAAAAATATAGTAAAAGAGATAATTTAATATATAGGATAACCTGTAATTATCAAAAGTACAGCTATAAAGAAGAGATTAATTAAGAAAAAGCACTAGTAAGCAAGAATAAAAAGAGACATTGTGATACAATGCTGAGTAAATATCCATAGAATGCCATTTTTATTGCTGAAATAATAAATTTTTTAATAAAGAAATTTTATTATTCAGCAAACAAATTCAGAGTTATTTTCACAGAGTATGGTTGTTCTTTTGCAAAGATATTGAAAATTGATAGTACCAACAAATGACTTGATACTATCAATTTTCAATATCTTTGCAAAAGAACTATCTGTTGGTTCCATCAGTGTGTTGCAAAAGAACCATCAAGTCGTTGGTTCCATCAGTGTGTTGCAAAAGAACCATCGAGTTGTTCGTTCCATCAGTGTTGTATTGCTTTATTATTTTGTTTTAAGATTATTTTTTGTAATGACATAGTAATTATATTTAATATAGGAAAGCATGTTGCCATTTTCATCTATATCTCCTTCCATTTCAGCAGATGAAGGTAAATTTATTAATTTTGATTTTATTATTTATATCTTTAGAAATCTTAAATTAATGATAATGAAAACATATTATTTAATATAGGAGTCTGATCAGATATTATTATAACGGTTATTACGGCCGAAATTCCATTGGATTTCACTTTCGTTTCGATAAAATATTAACATTTTTTTCTGAAATTTGAAGCTGCATTCCGAAATAATGAAATGAAAACAGTAATTTATTTATTTAAACATTGTATTTAAACATTGGGAAATTCAAGAAAATTTTTGCTATAATGAAATACCTTTTGCGTTGTAACCACCGGGTGTAAACCGAACCTGAAAATTTTTTAAAATATTCGCGACAATAAGCGAGGATTGACTGACTTGGTGCATATTTCAGATTATTCTTGAACCTCTAAAACTGTCCGCTTGGAAAATTTGTATGAAGTCTACAGTACTTTTGTCAACAGATGATGCTATTCTCTATTCTGAAAGAATACTACGTGGCTTGGCAAACGAAGCCCCTCCAGAAGGTGCGCATCCCTGCGGAGGGGTCAGCCGGATTGTGGAAGACGGGAATAAATGCTGGGCCTCCATGATAAATATTTTCAAGGGATACGACTCGAGACTGGAATCCGGGTCCTCCAGAGTGGAAGCCGAAACTTTTGAGCGCGGCCAATTTGGCCTATGAAGCGTACAGTTGGGGTCATCGAACCCAATTTTCTTCAATTAGGCTGCCTCTTCCAGTGTTTAGGTCGTTGTAGTAGGGTTTAAATTAGTTCTAATGTTTAGTAATCAGATAATTTATATCTGATCATACCAACATTTTTAGAGATTGAAGAATAATCTGAAATACTAAATAGAGAAAAGAATAAAAAGGAGTAATCGGTTCTATACAGTCTTCATCATTCGTTCATTCGCTTAACTTTTCTTGACCAATTTAAAACATATATAAAGTATTACCTGAAACTAAACTAATTTAAAATTTCGTATCTATCGATCTAAAATGAATGGAATGGAAGAACTATAGACACCATTGCTTCATATAACTTCTGCGATATTTCGAATAAAATTTCTGTTTTATGGATTGCGGAATCAAGAAAATTTCAGCACATTAATTTTGAATTGGACAATTACAGTTATCATTGAAAATTGAATCATTGAATCTGCACATCAAATCTATTAACTGCATTCGAAATATTTTTAAATATAAATGTTCTATTATTCGAAATTCCCAATTGCTATTGAACATTAAATACTTAATCTAATTTTAGCCCTACTACATCCACCTAAACCTTTGAAGAGGCATCCGAACTGAAAATGATTGGGATCGATGACCCAACTGTACGCTTCATACAAATTTTCCAAAGGGATAATATGTGATCCTGAATCATCTTGGTTGAAAGCTGGAAAGTTTTCTTTATCAGAATCTTCTCATTAAAAAAAAAATATTACTCGAAGCCCACCTCATCGAAAATTGCACCGTTATTTATAACCGGCTAACTCATCCAAATGTCAGTCTGTGGTAGGCTCTAAATTCATACCGCCACAGGCTAAGGCAAGTGCAAGTTAGCAATGAATACATAAAGAATGCCGTGCCATCTATTGAAACAATTTAGATGTCTCATTTAGTAATCGATCAATAATTAAAACGCGGTGTTAAAACATATTACACAAGTGTTTTAGAATTAAAGAACCATCAGAAAAAAATGAATAGTATATTTAATGAAATGTTAGAAGACATACATTATAACATTCTCAAGGAAATATCTTTCATTCATAGAAAGTTAAATACAGTAATTATTCAAAAACTTCGATTATTTAAAAAACAATCCAAACACATTACTAAAAGTTAATATATCTGCTACAGTTTTCATGATTTTGTCAATAGAAAAAATGTCTTTGCTAATATTAAAACGAAACATACTTTACCAAATTTCAGATCTTTCTTATTCGATAGAATCGATCCTACTAATAGTCCAGAACAATAAGAGCTAAGATGACTATAATATGGTTTTTCATAAATATTTAAAATATATTGTAAAGATTTCCTGAAATAAGAACAAATTGTCTGTAATAAAAATATTAGATAGATATTTGCTACTAATAGATTGAACACCATTACAAACATTTTTCATTTATAACATTTTTAAAACACACTATTAGAATAAACAAATTTGCAATAAGAAAATAAAATGCTACTAATAGATTGAACACCATTACAAACATTTTTCATTTAAAACATATTTAAAACACATTATTAGAATAAACAAATTTACAATAAGAAAATAATATGGGATATAATAAAGCATAAAAATTTCTCACATTATGAAATGGAATGAAAATAAATAAGAAAATAAAAATATTTACCCAATATCTATAGAGTAGCCAAAAAATATGTAGTGTTTACTTATCCATCTAATTATAACTTCCGAAATAAATCCTGCCAACATCAAAGCGATCAAACTAATCTTTCCAGCTGTAGGCCACCTGTAAGATATAATAGAATAAAGTTTATTAATTAAGCAATAATATTTAAAAATTATTTATTTTCAATTATTATTTATTTAATATAGAAATAATATAGATATATATTTAATTACATACATCACAGGTTCCAAACGTGGGGCGTACGCTCCACAAGGAGGCAGTTTGATTTTTAAGGGGGCATTTCGGGAATGAGTTATTAACAGTGAATCTTTTGAATTTTTTTTTTTATATTCTAGGGCGTACGCTCCACAAGGAGGCAGTTTGATTTTTAAGGGGGCATTTCGGGAATGAGTGAATCTTTTGAATTTTTTTTTATATTCTTGAGCCTGAAATACAGTATATAAATATATATTGTGATGCAGCCGGATGGCCGAGTGGTAACGTTGTCGGCGTGCCACGCAGGAGAACCTGGATCTGGTCCCGGAATTTTTGGGGTACTGGGCCCGGCCCGGTGATCCCCATCCTTCACCATCCGGCCTCCCTCCAGAGGTGTGGGTGCACTCTGTGATTGGAGCTGACCCCTTGGCCGAGTGGTAAAGTTGTCGGCGTGCCACGCAGGAGGACCTGGATCTGGTCCCAAAATTTTTGGGGTACTGGGCCCGGCCCGGTGATCCCCATTCTTTACCATCCGGCCCCCCTCCAGGATATGGGTGCACCCTGTGGTTGGAGGTGACCCCTAAGTAATCTCCCTGATTGGAAAGGGGACGTAAAATATGCAAAATATATATATATTGCGACTTATACATTTTTAAAATTAAAATCAGAATGTACATGGCGATTCTGAAACTTTATTTGCTGTTTTTTCATATCACGTCATATTATTATTATTCTTTTAACAATTTCTTAATGATTTCTTCTTCAGTATATCAACTGTCCTTTCCTTTTTTGATTTTTTTCGTAGATGCCATATTCTTTAGAAGATCAAGTGAATGACTTTTTAATCATTAATCATTAATCAAAAATCATTACAATCAAATATTGATAATACAAACACTGATTGTTACATATAGATATTACATAAAATTATATAATAGTAAAATAAAAAACAATGTAATTAAACTTAAAATATAAACAAAAATCAAAGTAATACAGTTAGAATAAATAAATAACATACAAATAAAATTACGTAGACACAATAATTAGTAGCAAGAAAAAATACATAAAATCAACAGTAACTTTCGTTGAAAAAATATTCAGTAACATTCAAAACATAAATTTTAATAAACTTACTAAAAGCAGTTTCATTATAATAAAAGAGTTCTTCAGGAATTAACTCGGGTCTATCCACTAATCGAAATGGGAAGGACCGCTTACAAATAGTTAATCGACCAATGCTGCTTCTTAAAGATGTATAGAAGCGAGTATTAAAGGAATGAGAATACAAAACACTATCAAGAGCTGAAAAAT